>PVIA01008176.1:0-74828 GCA_004024845.1 Tonatia bakeri
AAAAATATTAAATATATTTCTACTTTTGAGTAAGATAGAAAACTAGCTGGAGTTTTGGATTCCTTTCCCAATCCCAATACCTGAAAGAGATGGACATTAATATTTCTAGAAACCACAGTCAGCAATAAGCACAAAAATATTGAAAAACTATGCAAAAAGACCAAGTTGGAAAGATGGGAATTGTGTTCACAAAGGATAGCAAACTGAAAAAGGAAATGAACAAGGACCAAAGGTAAGGATAGGTTCAGAAAAACTATAAATCATGAATTAATTTAAAAGTATTTTTAGACAACTGCTATATGCCAAGTGTTCTTCTATGTATGCAGGATATACCAGTGCACAAAACAGAGATCTTTGCCTCATGGAGCTTATATTCTAGTGGGAGACAAACAATGTACTAAATAAGTAAAACATAAACATGTCAGTAGGTGACAATAATATATAGAAAAATGAAATAGGAAAGGGTAAAGGGAGTTGTAGGGAACACATAAAAATTTAAGTAAGGTCTCCAAGGAAAGCCTCTGTTTGGAGGTAATATTTGAATAAAGACATCCAAGTGAGGGGCAAAAGCATAGATTTTTTTTTGAGATGAGAGAGCTTCACACTGAACAAATATACTAAAGTTAGAGTGTCTCTGTTGTTTGTTTATGGAATAACAAGTTGGCCAATGTAATTGCAATAGAACTATTGAAGACATAATGTCAGATAAGTCATGGGGAGCTGAGGCAGATCATGTGTAGCCTTATAAACTAACATGAGGACTTTGTCCTTCATTTTAAGCGATATGGGGAGCCATTGGAGGACTGTGAACAGGAAGTAACATGATAAAACAATTTTAAACAGGATTACTGTAGCTGGTGTTTAAAAACAGACTGAAGAGAAATAATGCTTTGTGGACAGTAAGAAAACTATTTGAATAATTCAGGTGAGCAATACTATTTCTTTGGCCAAAGACAGGATTTTTCAATCAGCATTACTGGCATTTTGGACAGATAATTTTTTATTGTTTATGAATTGAGGAGTGGTACTGCCCTGTACTCTGTAGGATGTTTAGCAACATTCCTGCCTCTGCTACTAGGTCCTAGTAGCAATGTTCTCTCCTAGTTTTGACAAACAAAAATGCCTTCAAATATTGCCTAATTCCCTGAGGAGCAGAAGCACCCTCAACTGTGAAAAACATGATCCAGTGTGATTACAGAATAAATGGTAAGAAGTTGTTATATTATGAATATATCTTAAAGGTGTAGGTAACATGATTTGTTGGAAAATTTTATGTGCAATAAGATAAAAATAATAAATCTATGTGTATAAGAATTTTGGTTTTAATAACTGGAAGAATAAAGGTTTTCCTTAATTGGAATGGGAAAGCTTGCAGGACCCAGGTTTGGGAGGATAGCAAAGGTAAAGTTATAGTCATGTTAATTTTGAGATTCCTATGAGACATCAAGTGAAGATAGTGCACATTTTGTTTATACTGTTCTGGGGGGGGTATTCTGGGTAGAGAAAACTAGAGTAAAGGTGGTAATATGAGAGGATTGTTCACAACAAATTGGAATGGGGAGGCAATAACATTGGGAGCAACAGGTTAATTACATAATTATCATCACCCTGAGGCTTATGTATTTTGTGTGACATTTCCTAAAGGATATAACTACAGACTGTGTGATATGAATATAAAGAAGAAAAGTAAAAGCAATAACATAAACTAGTCCCTTCATACAGCATGATCAAGTGCAATTCATCCCAAGGATGCAAGGATGGTTTAGTATTCATAAATCAATAAACATAATATATCGCATAAACTAAATGAAAGATAAAAATCACATGATCATATCAATAGATAATAAAAAAGCATTTGATAAAGTTTATAGCACATTTATGATAAAAACACTCAGCAAAGTGGGAGTAGAGTGAGCATATCTCAACATTATAAAGGCCATATATGAGAAACCTACAACCATTATCACACTCAATGGGCAAAACCAAAAATCTTTCCCCTTAAGATCAAGAACAAGACAAGGGTGTCCACTTTCACTACTTTTATTCAATATAGTATTGGAAATTCTAGCCACAGCAATCAGACAAGAAAAAAAATGAAAGGCCTCCAAATTGGAAAGGGGGATGTAAAATTGTCACTATTTGCAGATGACATGATATTGTACATAGAAAATCCTAGATACTCCATGAAAAACTACTTGACCTAATAAGTGAATTTGGCAAAATAGTAGGATACAAAGTTAATATTCAGAAATTGAAGGCATTTTGTACACCAACAATAAAATATCGGAAACAGAAAACAGGAAAAAAACATTTAATATATCAATAAGAACAAAAGTAACTAAGAATAAACTTAACTAAGGAGGTAAAAGACGTGTGCCCATAAAAGTACAGAACACTGATGAGGGAAATTAAGGAAGACTCAAATAAATGGAAGCAATACCATGTTCATGGACTGGAAGAATCAACATCATTAAAAAGTCCATATTACCCAAAACAATCTATAAATTCAACACAATCCCTCTTAAAATGCCAAAGACATATTTCACAGACCTAGAAAAAATATTTTAAAAATTTATATGCAACCAAAACCAACTCAGAATAGCCTCAGCAATCTTGAAAAAGAAGAATAAGGTAGGAGGTATCAGAATATCTGATGTCAAAATATACTACCAAGCACCTGTAATCAAAACAGTCTGGTACTGGCATAAGAACAGACATATAGATCAATGGAACAGAAAAGGGAGTGCAGAAATAAGCCCATGTTTCTATAGTCAATTAATATTTGACAAAAGGGGCAGAAGCATAAAATGGAGGAAAAATAACCTCTTCAACAAATGATGCTGAGAGATCTGAAAAGGTACATGCCAAAAATTGAAAATAGACCACTAACATACACCATACAACAGAATAAACTCAACATGGATAAAAGACTTGAATATAAGTTCTGACACCATAAAAGTCTTGGAGGAAAACATAGGCAGGAAAACTTCAGTTATCCCACGCAGCAATATTTTTGCCAGCATATCTCCTAGGGCAAGGGAAATAAAGGAAACAATAAACAAATAAAACTACATCAAATAAAAAGCTTGTGCATAGCTAAAGAAATCATACTCAAAATGAAAAGGAAACCAACTGTATAGGAAAATATATTTGACAACAATACCTCGGACAAGGGTTTGGTATCCAAGCTACATAAAGCACTCATTTTATTCAATGCCAGGAAGACAAATGATCCAATTAAAAAATGGACAAAGGACTTGAACAGACAGCTCTCCAAGGATGACATAGAGAGGGCCCACAGACATATTAAAGGATGCTCAACATCACTAGCCATCAGAGAGGCACAAATTAAAACCACAATGAGATACCACCTCCCACCAGTCACAATGACCATCTTTAAGAATTCAACATATAAGTGCTGGCCAGGTTGTAGAGAAAAGGGAACTGTAGTGTATTATTGATGAGAATGCAGAATGGTGCAACTACTGTGGAAAACAGTATGACATTTCCTCAAAAAAACTAAAAATGGAACTGTGTTGTAACCCAATGATTCCATTGCTGGGACTATACCCAAGAATCTTGAAACACCAATTCAAAAGAAGCTATTCACCCTTATGTTTGTAGCAGTATTATGTATAATGGCCAAGTGCTGGAAACTGCCTAAGTGCCCATCAGTAAATGAGTGGATCAAATAACCATGGTACCTTCACACAATGATGTATTATACAGCATAAAGAAAGAAAGAACTGCATTTTTGTGGCAGTATGGATGGAATTGGTGAATATTATGCTAAGTGATATAAGCCAAGCAGTGAAAGACAAACAACATATGATTTCACCTATAAGAGGAACTTAATGAACAAAACAAACAAATGAGAAAACTAGAACAATAAATAGACTGACAGTGACCAGAGAGGAAAGGGTAAGAAATATAATGGGGGAAAGAAGGGGAAGGTTCATCAAGGAACACGTATAAAGAGCCCATGAACAACAACAATGAAAGCAGGGGAGTATTGAATGTGGGAGGTTGTGGTTGGGTATGGTGGGGGAGAATAACGGAAAGGAAATGGGGACAACTGTAATTGAGCAACAATAAAACTAAAAAAAAAATAAATTATAAAGAATAAAAAATA
This sequence comes from Tonatia bakeri, assembly GCA_004024845.1. Lineage (NCBI taxonomy): Eukaryota > Metazoa > Chordata > Mammalia > Chiroptera > Phyllostomidae > Tonatia > Tonatia bakeri. The sequence continues at coordinate 4,133 of PVIA01008176.1, forward strand.
TGTAGTATAAAAAAAGAAATAATATGAACTATCTGTCTACTTATAGTAAAGGACTAATATAGATGAGTTAGCCTAACTTAGGTCAAATTTATTTCTCTTTTGTAAAAAGTAAAAATAAAACAGCAAAATGGAAAAAACAAATAGTCATTACATATATTAAGATGTTAGTAAAATCTTTTGCCATTTCACATATTAGTGCCAACAGCCCCAGAATCAGACATCAGACAATTGAATTGTATAAAACATTCAATAAACATATAATATATATTATTGTATAAATAATTCCAGAAAATAGAAAATAAATTGAAAATATGAAAATGTCCAAAAATATCATAACAGCTTTATTAATATATATTTGGCATACTATTAAGTGTTGGCAATGATTTAGGGTAGCAGAAAATATGATGTACTGGTAGTGAGAAAGCAAACTGGTGTTCATTCTGGATAGCAAACTTATAGTACTTATTTGAATTTAAGAATGTTTATAAATTAAGACCTATAGTCTTCTTCCTGTGTTTTTATCTTGAAAACCTATATAGGTTCTAAAGAAAACAAATTATATATATATATCTTTTATTATTTTTAAGTCTTTAATTCTATTTACTTATTTTTGAAATTTTTATTAAATTTATTGGGTAACATAGGTTAACAGATCATATAGGCTGCAAGTGTATATTCCTATGATATAATATCTGAAAAAAATGATGTATTCAAAATTTTTAAGAAAAGATGTGTATGTTGTACTGTGTGCCCACTACTGAAAGTCAAACCATCTTCTGTCACAACTAACACGGTAGTTGTTTCTTTGCAAGGTAGAAATCTGCTACTAGTATCACTTAGAATGCTTTCTTAAAAACACATATATTAAAGACCAACCCAAGGGCATTATGATTTAGTAGGTTTGGGTTGGGGCCCAGACATGGGTATTTTATAAAATCTTTGCACATGATTCTGACATTTTACTCCTAGTTAAGATCTACTGATGTAATGGAATTAGCGTATACCCACGGGCACTTTCAGGAAATTAAATAATTTCCAAAGTCTGCAATGTACTAAATGGAAAGATTGAAGTAAAAAAATAAAGGGGCAAAGAACATAGGATGTCAGGCAAAGGACTCATTTTCCCTTAATCTTTACTCTGTCTATTGATCAGAGTCATAGAGGCAAGGAAATTCACCCCATTGCTGCTGGTATAGTGCATTTTGGAACACAGTAAGCATTTATTAATGCTTTGAGAGAATTTATCCCAAACATATTAAAGCCTACCTCACATGAAGTTGGTCTTCTCCCAGGATTTTTGTTGTTTAAAAAAATTGTGTGGCAGGCACACAATGCAATATAAAGATCATGTATCATAGAAATGTACACTCAAAACTTATATGATCTTATTAATCAATGTCACAGCAGCAAATTTAATTAAAAAACAAAATCACTTCACAATCCTTTGGCTATACTTACTTTGGAGATACAGAAAACCCATAATACTTTTATTTCTCCCAATAGTTTCACAAATTCTGTGCCCAAAGAATTATCAGTAACTCCAAGTTATTTTCTAGATCAATGTCAGGGTATAACCTCTGGGTGATAGAATTCACTAGCTGTTGGCTGAGAGTGAGAAAATGAGAGATCCTGTACAAGTCTGAGGTTAACACTACTCCCAACTTCAGCTCTCAGATAACCCAGAAAGAAGTATATCAACCTGATCTTTCAGAACCTGTTTGCTGGCTGTTGTGATTTGAGCTACATACCCTTTGCCTCTCACCACCCCCAACTTCCCATGCCAAATGGATCAATCAATAGATAATCTGTATTGTTGTTTATGCTTAAAATCATTCAACTGGGATAAAATCTTACTTCCTAAATTGTAATGCTGAAGTATAAAACACCAGCCAATCAAAAGCTTAACAGAATGATTATGATTTTTTTTTCATTGTGGAAAGACAGACAAGATTGAAGAAAAGGCATGAAGAAGGGGCTGAGAGTAGAGAGTAGATAGGTAAGAGAAAAAGAAGGGGAGAAAGAAGAGTGTATATTCATTACTGACTTCAAATGTATCTATAATGGCTACTGCTAAGTCTCACTTGGACAAAGACGAGACTTAGACAAAGACAAATATGTAGCTAGGTAGTAACTGTAATCTAGACTTATGTAAATATAAGTAACTCTGTCTCACATGGCTTATGCAGAGGTTTTTCCAAACCCAGGAGACTTTATATGAAGGTTATTTGAGGAATGTTTATTGAGGTATTGTTGCATTTTAAAATTCTAACTTCATGACTCATAATATGTATTATACAGTACCCTTTAAGGTACTGTAAGAGTATCTGGTTAAACAGAATGCTTTCCTCTATGGCTATGTTGTGTAACAGAAGAGCTTCTCTGTAACCCAAATTTTTCCTGTATGCTTTGTGATGAAGCAAAGTAAATTGGCAAAATAAAAGTGAAATAATACCAAAGAAAAACTAGCTAAAATATGAAAACTCTTTCAGTCAATAGTTCCTCTGTTTAGAGGATTTCTACTCCATACAAATTTAGTTTCAGCCTGAGGTGATACGAGAAAATAACATTTGACACTGCAACAAGAAACCTGTCTGAAAGATTATTTTTATTTGAAAGCTGGAAAATTGATAAAAGGACTGAACAATGGTGGAAAATTGGGCAATGGCAGCAATAACATTCTGGTGGCATCTTGCCCCCTGAGCATTGAGCAAACAGTATAACTCAATGTCCTCCACATTTCCTGTCTACATATATTCAGGAAAAGTGGAAACATAAGCCCTATCTTTTAGCAATGGTCCAGGAATGGTGGTTATAAGCAGAATGCTAATTAGACGGGAAAAGCATAGGTGGTGGAATGCACTGAGGACTTGAAGTTTTACAGTCCTATGTTTCAAATCTGGTTTTAGTACTTACTGCTACTATGACCTTGGGCTATCTAAGTTGTGTCCTGGTTTTTTATCTTTAAAACTAGAATATTAATACCAACTTCACAGAGTTTTAAGACTTAGAAATAATATATATAAAGGATATTGTACTCTACATATGTGCTCAGTAAATGGTGGTGATTATTGTTACCTTTCCCAGTTCCAAAGACAGTTTACCTAGGAAGAACTCAAAACCAACCCCATATTGTAGTGAATGTTTTAATAAAGAAAAAATCTTGCCAATGAATTTTTCTATCTGATTTTAAAATTAAATTGCCTTATTATTTTTAAAAGTTCAACTCTCACTTCTCTAAAAATAAAATTAAGTTTCAAGTCTTTAAATAACTATAAAACTGATTTATAGCATAGGTCAATGTTTGAGAGCACCCCGAGTAAACTCATGTGAAATCATTTTAAAAATGGAGACACTGTGACTACATTGTAGTTTTCTTCCTCGTTGAGGTATTTTTTCCACAGCTGTGCTCAAAGTGAAAATCTGTAATTGCCAATGTAGACAATATTGCATAAGTTTCTTAACAAGCATCTCTTCAAAAAACAATCAATGTCTAAAAACAAGATAAAGTCAATTTAAAAAATTTAGCTAGGGCATATAAGTATTATGTATAAATTTTATTTGAAACAGAATAAGCAAGATTAATTTATAAAATTTAGTGTTCCATAGATACCACTTTTTACCACTGGATTAATATTTTGCAGAATATAGTTTTTATGGAGCAATACTTTTACCAACTTGGATGCTGAATTTATGAGATTAAAGCAATTGAAAACATTTATTTAAGATATAAATGTGATTAGTAAATATAACTCCAAAATTCATACAAAATAAATCATAGGTACTTTAAAAATATTCAGGTCATTACAGAAGGAACGATGGAGAAACAGAAGAATATACAGCACAACAATGCTTTTTTCTCAAAAGAGTTTAAAACATGGACAACCTATCAATACTTTGTTAAAAGTTAGGATAGCACATTATTCTACATGAAATCTGAAAACTGGGAGAGATTCCTAAGAACAGATTAAAAATCCTATGAATCCTAGGTTTAAAGTTATCTCTATGATGTTTAGGCTCAAATTATTTGTTTCTGTTCCTGAAACAAATATAAGATATAAGAATTGGGGAATTTTTATCTGATAGTTAAAATGGAAAAGTCTCAAATCAGATTAGAGAAGTTCTATACTCCCAGTGTGTGGTTACCTTTCTGGATTCCCAGTGGAGGCCTAGGCTGCCCAGTTCCTGCATCCTACCTAGGATGAAAAAAAGAATAAAGAGAGTATATACTCTCTTTAGAATAGGGCAGGAGAGACCTAAGAACCACTTGTCAACTGGGAGAGTAATTATCTTAAAAAGTCAGTGCTAGGCAGAATGTTAGATGACCTTCAAAATGCCTGTGCCCCTAGTATATATGACCCATATAATTACCTTCTCTTGAGCATGGGTAGGGCCTGTGGGTATGATTGGATATTATTCCATTGATTAGTATACTTACTGGTCAGTTGATTTTAAGTGAACAAATGAAAGTAATCCTGGGAGGCTCTGATGATTCAGAGGAAGCTTTAAGAGATGATGAAGTATTAAAAGGTCTGGTCCCACTGGTTCTGAAAATGCAGCCTTTGTGAGTTTCAAAGCTAGAAAGAAATGGAATATACCAATAGCCTTGTGAGCTTGGAAAACAAACCTGAGCATCAGATGAAATCCCAGTTCTGGCCAACACTCTGATTTCAGTCTGGTGAGGTCCTGAGCACAGGACCCAGATATTCAATGCCTAGACTTCTACTCATAGAAACTGTAAGACAATAAATTTGTGTTGTTTTAAACTACTAAGTATGTGGCAATTTACAATCAAGCAATAGAAGATTCATACATAGTCTAAATATGCTTTGTCAAAATCAGAAGCCTCAGTTGAAGTAGAAAAAAAATAACAGAATAAAATGGAATTTGCATAAATGAAGTGAAGACAAAAATGGAAAATGAGTGATCAAAATGAAGTGGCCAAAAATGTCAAGAGGAGGACAAATTGAGAAGTAGAATAAAAGATAGAGGGACAGAAAAAGACCAAACAAGGATCTGGATTTGTTCTTGTCTACTCTATCAAAGTGACATGAATAGCTCTTGTTCAGATACAGACTTTAAAAAACACTTTATTTTTTACCTACCAGATGGTTGAATACTGTTTCTATCACTGTTTTTCAGAACAATGCATAAAGTCATAGGGTGAATATGAGACCTAAATATACTCTGCAAGAGAAAAAGTAGTGAAAGACAGTGGGTATTTATGGAGAAGGAAAAAATGATGCACAAAATGATGAGATGTACAGTACAGAAATTTTAGACAACCTTAGAATGTGTAATCAAATTTGTAGAAATTTCTTGTAAGGAACATGATGACATACTCCATATAAGATGATATATTTGAATGTTTTTATAAATAGTTTATTCTTTTAGTAGTTTGCCTACTCCCTAGTGCTTTCATAAGTCTGAAATTCTTTTTCCATGAGATATACCTAACTGATGCCTACTGCCTGCTCATGAGTACTCTGGAGCATTGTTTGTCTTCAAATTACTGTGCTCTAATTACTATTGTGATGTCCAGATAATTTATCTTGAGTTTTTTCATTATAATGCATTCCTGGAGCAGAAAATTCTATTGTCATATACACACAGGATATTATATTTCATGAAACAGAGTAAAACATCCCTCATCAACTACTTATTTTTTAATTTTTTATTGTTGTTCAATTATACTTGTCCCCATTTCCCCCACATTACTTGCCCCCACCCTACCCAACCCCAACATCCACATCCAATCTTCTTCTGTCATTGTCCTTGTCCATGGGTCCTTTATACATGTTTATTGACTTGACCCTGCCCCTTCCTTCCCCTGTTATAACACCTCACCCCTCCCCTCTGGTTACTGTCAGGTTGCTCTTTCTTTCCATGTCTCCACTTATATTTTGCTTGATTGCTTGTTTTGTTGATTAGGTTCCAGTTAAAGGTGAGATCATATAGTATTTGTCTTTCACTGCCTGGCTCATTTCACTTAGCATAATGCTCTCCAGTTCCACACATGATGTCGTGAAGGGTAGGAGCTCCTTCTTTCTTTCTGCTGCATAGTATTCTACTGTGTAAATATACTACAGCTTTTTGATTCACTCATTTACTGATGGGCACTTAGGCTGTTTCCAGCACTTGGCTATTGTAAATTGTGCTGCTATGAACATTGGGATGCAAAGGTTCTTTTGAATTGCTGTTCCATGGTTCTTAGGGTATAGTCCTAGCCATGGAATTGCTGGGTCAAAAGGCAGTTCCATTTTTAGTTTTTCTGAGGAAATTCTATACTGTTTCCCACAGTGGCTGCACCAGTCTGCATTCCCACCAGCAATGTGCTAGGGTTCCCTTTACTCCACAACCTCACCAGTACTCATTGTTTACTGCTTTGTTTATGATGGTCATTCTGAGTGGTGTGAGGTGGTATCTCATTGTGGTTTTAATTTGCATATCTCTGATGACAGGTGGTGCTAAGCATCTTTTCATATATCTCTGATCCCTCTGTATGTCCTCCTTGGAGAAGTGTTTGTTTAAATCCTTTTGCCCATTTTTTTAAATTGAATTGTCTTCGTGATTATTTGGATTGTTTGTCTTCCTGGTGTGGAGTCCAATGAGTTCTTTATATATTTTGGAGATCAAACCGTTGTCCAAGGTATCATTGACAAATATGTTTTCCCATATGGCTGGTTCACTTTTTGTTCTGTGGATGGTTTCTTTACCTGTTCACAAGTTTTTAAATTGATGTAGTCCTATTTTTTTATTCTTTCCTTTATTTCCCTTGCCCTAGAGGATGTATTGGTGAAAATATTGCTACATGGGATATCTGAAATATTTCTGCCCATGTTCTCCTCTAGGACTTTTACGTTGTTGCAGGTTATGTTTAAGTATTTTATCCATTTTGAGTTCATTCTGTTGTATGGTGTGAATTGGTCCTCTAGTTTTATTTTTTTGCACATACCATTCCAGATCTCCAACACAATTTTTTGACAAGGCTCCCTTTACTCCATTTTATGCTTCTTTTCCTTTTGTCAAATATTAATTTGCCATAGAGACCTGGGATTATTTCTGGGCTTTCTATTCTTTTTCATTGGTCTATGTGTCTGTTCTTATGCCAGTACCAGACTGTTTTGATTACAGTGATCTTGTAGCACAGTTGATATCAGGTATGGTGAACCCTCTTATTTTGTATTTCTTTCTCAAGATTTCTGAGGCCACCTGGGGTCATTTATGCTTCCATATAAATTTTTGAAATGTTTGTTCTAAATTTGTAAAATATACTATTGGTGTTTTAATAGAGATTGTGTTGAATCTACAGATTTTGAAGGATAGTATGGACATTTTACTGATGTCAGTTCTTCCAATCCATAAAAATGGTACATGCTTCCATTTTTTGTATCTTCTTTAATTCCTTTCTTCATTGTTATGTAGCTTTTCAAATATACATCTTTTACTGATGCAGACACTGGCCCGGAGTGTCTGCAGCATTATGGATGAGATGAGATATTCACACAGACTACTGAGTCCTGTGGAGGAAAAGGGACTGCACGGCTATTCTCTCAAGGGGAGAGCACCTCAGAGCAGCTTAGCCACTCTCTCAAGAGTAGAGTGCCCCGACCCTTGCCTTGAGAGGCTTTTATTGGGTTCGTTTTGGACAAGAATATAGGTAAAGCTCATTAACCATTACCAGGCAGTAAGAATCAAACATACAAAGAACTCTGAGGGCCTATTTTGAGTCAGGGTCTGTCCTAAGAAAGAATAAACCCTGAGGGTGTATCACCCTAGGGAACCCACCCTTTCCAACATAGGGCAGCACCCACCACCAGCATTGTTTCAGGCTTAAGGCATTGTTTCAGGCTTCAGCCAGACAGAGGAAGTAAGGCAGCCAAGAGATGGGGAGACTTCTCGCAGACAGAATGAGGACTCAGGCTATGTCAAAGCCAAGGGGCGAGGGTCCATCACCCTCTTTTGCTATAGCCCTCCAAGTCCTTCCCTGGGGCCTCCACGTGATTGTGCATGTCTTAGGTTGTTCCCCCCTTGGGGAACCTTACCTGTCATTGGCTAACAGATCAAGTATTGGGGCCAGACAGGGTGAAGTAAAAGGAGCAGAAGTGGTGCCCTGCCAGGGAGATAAGCTTTGTCCCCTTAGTGGCTTATGGTCTGAAGGTCGCTCACTCAGCCTTAGCCATTGCGGGGGTGGGGGGAGCGGTTACAGCTTCTGAAACCAGTCAGGGTGGTTCCCAACATTTTACCTTCTTGGTTAGGTTTATTCCTAGGTCCTTTATTTTTCTTTTTGTTATAGTAAATGGGTTTTTTTTCCCTACTTTCTATTTCTTATATTTCATTTGTGGTATACAAAATGCCTTTGATTTCTGAATATTAACTTTGTATCCTGCTATTTTGCCAAATTCACTTATTAGGTCGAGTAGTTTTTTTTGGTGGAGCCTGTAGGGTTTTCTACGTACACTATCATGTCATCTGCAAATTATGGCAGTTTTACATCCTCTTTTCCAAGTTGAATGCCATCCATTTTTTTCTCATGTCATTGCTGTGGATAGAATTTCCAATATTATGTTGAATAAAAATTTTGGAAGTGGACACCCTTGTCTTTTTCCTGATCTTAAGGGGAAAATTTTTAGATTTTGCCCATTAAGTATGATGTTGGCTATAGGTTTCTCATATATGGCCTTCAGTATGTTACGTTATGCTCCCTCTACTTCCACTTTGCTGAGTGTTTTTATCATAAATGGGTACTATACTTTACTAAATGCTTTTCAGCATCTATTTATGTAATCATGTGATTTTTGTCTTTCATTTTGTTTATGTAGTATATTACTTTTATTGATTTGCAAATACTGAACCTTCTTTGCATCCTTGGGATGAATCCCACTTGATCGTGGTGTATGATCTTTTTAATGTATTGCTGGATCTGGTTTTTCAATATTTCTGGATTTTAGAATCTATGTTCATCAGCTGTATTGGCCTGCTGTTTTGTCTCTTTGTTGTGTCTATACCTGGTTTTGGAATTAGGATAATACTGGCCTCATAAAAAGACTTTGGAATCCTTCCCTCTTCTAAAACCCTTTGGAATAGTTTGAAAAGCATAGGACTTAGCTGTTCCCTAGATGTTTCATAAAATTTGCCTGTGAAGCCACCTCATCCAGGGCTTTTGTGTGCTGGAAGATTTTTGATTACTGCTTCAATTTTACTAATTGTTATCAGTCTATTCAGGCTTTCTGCTTCTTTTGATTTAATTTTGGAAGATTATGTATTTCCTGAAATTTGTCCATTTCACTCTGATTTTCAAATTTCTTGGCATATAGTTGTTCATAGTAATTTTTGCCAATCCTTTGTATTTCTGTGGTATCAGTTGTAATATCTGCTCTTCCCTTTCTGATATTATTTATTTGGGTCTTCTCACTTTTTTTCTTAATGTGTCTGGTTAAAGGCTTGTTAATTTTGTTTATTTTTTGAAAGAACCAGCTCCTGGATTTGTTGATCCTTTGAGATGTTTTTACTCTCTATATCTTTTAATTCTCTCTGATCTTGATTGTTTCCTTCCTTTTACATATTCTGGGCTTTGTTGTTTTCCTCTAGTTCTTTTAGATGTAGGTTAGATTGTGTATTTGAAAGGTTTCTCTTTTAGGTGGACCTTATTGTTATTAACTTCCCTTTGAGGGCTGCCACCACTGTGCCCCATAGGTTTTGGTCTGTTATGTGTTCATTTTCATTTGTTTCCAGAAACATTTTAATTTCTTTCTTGATCTCATTGTTAACCTATTCATTATTTAATACTGTGTTGCTCAGTCTCCATGTATTTGAATGCTTTTCAGTTTTCTCTTGAGGTTGTCTTCTAGTTTCAAGGCATTGTGATCTGAGAAGATGATTGATATGATTTCAATTTTCTTGAGTTTATTGAGGCTCATTTTGTGACCTACCATGTGGTCCATCTTTGAAAATGTTCTATATGCATTTGAAAAGAGTGTATATTTTGCTTCTTTTGGGTGAAAGTTTATATATATATATATAAAATCAGTTAAGTCCATTTGATCTAGATTGTTGTGCGATGCCACAATATCTTTGTTGATTCTTTGCTTGGAAGATCTATCCACTGCTGACAATAGGGTGTTAAAATCCCCTATTATGAGATATTTCTGTAGATATATTTCTTGAAGCCCTCTAACATTTTCCTTACATATATTGGTGGTCCTATGTTAGGTGCATATATGTTTAAAAGGGTTATATCTTCTTGATGAATTGTTCCCTTAAGTATTTTATAGTGTCCTCCTTTGTCTCTTTTTATGCACCTTGTTTTGAAATCTATTTTGTCTGATATAGTAATGCTATTCCAGCTTTTTTTTCAGGTCTATTCACTTAGAATATCTTTTCAGCCCTTCAGTTTCAGTCTGTATAAATCTATTATTCTAAAATAGGCATCTTGTGGACAGCATATACAGGAGCCATGTTTCCTTATCTATTCAGATACCTTATGACTTTTTTGATTAGATCATTTATTTACATTTAAGGTTATTATTGATAGGTACTTATCCATTGCCATTTATTCCTTTTGTTCCTGTGTTCTTGTGTCTCTTTCCTCATTTTCTATTTTTGAATTTTTTTTTTATTTTTAGAGAGAAGGAAAGGGAGAGAGAAAGAGAAGGAAAGAAACATCAATGTGTGGTTGCCTCTTGTGCACCCCCAACTGAGGACCTGGCCCACAACCCCGTCATGTGTCTTGATTGGGAATCGAGTTGGCAACCCTTTGGTTCACATGCCAGCACTCAGTCCACTGATCCACACTTGCCAGTGCTCTTCATCTTCTTCAAGCACTCCCTTTAGCATCTCTTGCAATTCTCCTATGTGGATTACCTTCTTTTAGTTTAGGTTTATTATTATTTTTTTCTGTCTGGGAAGCTCCTTATTTTGCCTTCTATTTTAAATGAAGAGAGTTTTGTTGAATAGAGTAGTCTTGGTTGGCAACCTTTGACTTTCATTACTTGGAATATTTCTTGTCATTCCCTTCTGGCTTGTAATGTTTCTGTTGAGAAATCAGCTAGTAGTTTTATTGGAGCTCCCTTCTATGTTACTCGCTCTTTCTCACTCATTGCCTTTAATATTCTCTCATTGTCTTTAAATTTTGCCACATTTATTATGATGTGTCTTGGAGTAGGCCTCTTTGGATTCATCTTGGTTGGGAATCCCTTTGCTTCCTGGACTTACATGACTTTTTCTTTCAAGTTAGGGAAGTTCTCTGTTATTACTTTTTCAAACAGGTTTTCAATGCATTGCTCCTCTTCTTCTATTTCTGGTATTTTTATGATGATATTATTACATTCCAGGTGGCCATGAAGCTCCCTTAAACTCTCTTTATTCTTTTAGAGTCTTTTTTTCATTTTGTTACTCTGTCTGGGAATTTTTTTCTACCTTGTCCTATAGCTTGCTGATTTGATCCTCTGCTTCATCTAGCCTGCCTTTAATTGTGTCTATTGTGTTCTTCAATTCTAAAACTTTATTCTTCATTTCCTACTGGACGTTACCAATAGTTTCTATGTCCTTTTTCATGCTGATGTAATTTGCAGAAAGTTTCCTGTAGCTTCCCTCTAGTTCTTTGTGATTCTCACAGAGCTCATTGAGCATTCTTATAAACATTTTTTGAACTCAATATCTGATAGCTTACTTGTCCCTATTTCATTTATCACTCTTTCTGGGGATTCCTCCTTTCCTTTTGATTGAGGGTCATTTCTTTGTTTCCCCATTTTAGGTACTCTTCTTGTTTGTTTCTGCTTCTTAGATTGACCTGCTTTGACTCCCTGTCTTCATGGTGTGGCCTTCTGTGGTAGGAGACCTGTGGGATTCAGTGGTGAAGTGTACTTGATCTCCTTAACTTGATGTCATCAGAATGCCCTTTATGCAATTTATGTTGGCTCTCTGGGTGTAATTGGGTTTTTATTGTTGTTGGGTCATTCTTTGGTGGGTCCTTCCCTCTGGTTGGTTGACTGAAGGTCACTCCACCCACCACATCCTGTATGCTGTTGTGCAGGAAATGCCAGAACAAAACTACATAGTCCAGGAAACAAACCCACACCTGCAAAAATAACCCTGACCCATGGCCACACTATCAACAGCAAATTATCAACTATTAATAAGGGTATGAAGAGATTGACTATTAAAAGAAAGAAGAAATAAGTATGAGATTACTAATTGAAATGAAAATGATGTTGAGACAGTAGAAAGAAGAGAAATAATAAAAGTAGGGAACTGGGGCAAGGCAAAGAGAGAAAGAAAGTAAAATTTACATTTTAATAATAAAGAGAATGAAGAATGTGGAATTGAACAAGAGAAAGAAGCTTATAGTATTAGGTTAAAACATAAATTTAAGAGTATATTTGAAGATAAGGAAAAAGAAAAATAAATAAATAAATAAATAAATTTGGAGAAAAAGATCCACCACAGCACTATCAAAAACAAATGAGCTGAGGGCCTTGGGTGGTATGGCCTCAGTGAATTGAGTGTTGGCCTGCAAACCAAAAGCAAATGAACTGAAATTAACATAGGTGGGATGAATTAAGAGGGAAAAAAAGAAAGAGAAGTTTAAGTGATGGCTAGAGGAAAGGGAAGTATCTTTGAAATTATAGAGGGAGTAGGAACATTAAGAGTGAGGAACAAAAACCAGGTTAAGACAAAGAAAAAATAAAATTTGAGACAAAAAAAGGTCAGGTGAAAGGCAGAATGGAATAGGAGAAAGGAATGGTAAAAATTTGATTTCTGAAATTTTAAAATAGTGAAGATCTAGAGGTAAAATTGAAGTAATGCAAAAACAACCACCATATCCACAACCAATAAGCAAAGATTAATAAAGGTGGAGAGAGAACAAGGGTACTTAAGAGTGAGAAAAAGAATGTGAGATAGCCAATGACAAGAAAAATAATCTTTAGAGGCTGGGGTACAGAGAAATAGTAAGATACAGAATGGAAACAAGTCATAGCAAGAAAGAAGAAATTTAAAATGAAAATAAGAAGGGGAAACAAGATGGTAAATTGGTATAAGAGAAGGGAAGAGCGAAGTATGAGATTTGAAATAAACTATAATATAAAATCTAGTGGTTTAATATGTATGAACTTGAATGACAAGATATAAATATTCAAAAGCTATAGAGGAGAGAAAATATTGCAAATCATGAAGATCATGGTGGAATTCATCTCAGTAACATCTAATATTTACCACTCTTTTTTCTTTCTGGATCAATCTCTGGTGATGTCAAATAGAGTCCCAGTGTAGCCTTAGCAGCCTGTTTGAGATTACCAGGGACCCACAGTCTATGGCTGACTCCTTTAGTTGTTAATCTAGTCACTGCGATCAGCTGTCTGGTTTAAGCACCACAGAATGGGGCAGAGTAATTCTTGTGGGTGGGGCTATTGCTTCCCCTCAGCTGATTCCACTTGGAGGAGAGTGGTTTGTCTGAGGAACACAGCTACTGCAGTGTGAGGGATGGCTCAGCACAGAGATCCTGAAAGCTGCTCCCTCAGTTCTCTCTTTCTCTCTCCAAAGTCATCATCCCCAGTGTCTCTTCAAGCATCTCTAGTTCACTTTGTCCCCTATTTGCCATAGCCCAAGGTAAGTGACTGCAAATGAAATTTTGTGCATTGTCTCTTTAAAAGGTTCTCTGTGACTCCAGCTGTCTATCCCTGGCAGAGAGAAATCCTGCCACTTTTCACAGATGAGTGTTATCTGGGTTTTGAGGGGACTCTGTTGCTGTAGGCCTGGGACCCTAGGTTGGGGTTTAGACCCCATACTTCTCAGGGGGACCCCCCCGCCACTGAAATATTCTTCCAGCACTTTAGCTACCAGATGTGGGAGCCCTGCTGGTACTCTCATGCCTCCTCCACACTCCATACCAGTCATGTACCAGTCACATTGTGGAAAGTTGTTTCTTCTCTCTGTCCATGGTTATAAGGCTTCTCTCCAGCTTTTGTTCAGGTATTTATTCCAGATAATTTCTGTAGAATTCATTTGTTATTCCAGATTTGTCCTGAGAGGAGGTCAAAGCAGCTTCCACTTACTCCTCTGCCACGTTAGATGGATCTCAGGATTAAAACATTTTAGGCATGTCATATAAATCTTTCACATTTTCTTTCATATTACTGTTGTAATAAATGATGAAGAAATGTTGGTACTTGTTAATATAATATTTTCTTCTATCCACATTCATATTTTTATGTAAATTTTAATTTTACATTCTAATAAAGGATTCTCTCAACAATATCATGTGTTTATATGGAAGGACCTGATTGCTGACAACTGATTGACTTTTTTGGGCTTGGTTATTTTCTATAACCAGCATATAAAAATAAAGGAGTAGTATAGAAAGAATGACTGTAAAGATGGGACAATAATACACTAAGTAAATAAGATTCAAAAGAAATACTACTCACTGGTAGGACAGAGTTATTAATAAATTACTATATTTAGTAATTATTGGTTCTAGAATTGGGTGGACCAAACTTGCAAATATTAACTTATTGCCAGTATAGGTCAGAGTGTTTAACTCACTGAATCCTAATTCATAATCCATGTACAATAAATGAGCTTTTACTATAGAAATATTTAAAACTTAAACAGTTGAATTTTCTAAGATCTGTAATGGACAGCAAATTTTACTTTTGTTTGCTTAAGTAAAAACAAGAAGGAGTTCAGTTAAAATTGTTTTTGCTCCTTTGAAAGAATGTTTTTCTACATAACACTGTTAAACAAATAGCTAAAGGTATCCAATTTGAGAATTTTGGATGGTCTGAATGAATACTCCTTTAAAAATAATTAAAATATTTAATAAATAAAAATCCAATTTGGGACAGAATCATCAATTTCTATACATAGATGTAATTCCTATTCTAATTGAGATGAAAATAAAACAACATAAAAATAAGATAGTTGATGAATGTTACAAGGAAAAGTACCTTTATATGACAATCTGAGATGTATACATATTTAAGAAAATACCAGTCTGTTTTTGTAAACAAAACTGGTCATTACTTTAAACTTGGTATTAAAATCACAAATTAACAGTTCATTCTAGATTAACTAAGGACTTTGTATGTTAGAGAAATTACAACCAACTACCAATATTGAGACCATAACTTATTGTACTTAAAATATATTGACTACTAGTAAATCTACTATCTATTTGCTTAATCAACAGGCATTTAATTATGCAACATAAGTCATAATTAAAAATTATTTTATCACAAAACTATATAATTCCATAATATTGTTACTGTCTCTAGAAAAAAATACAAAATAACAAAATACAAGTAATATATTATGATTAGGAAAAGTTTAAAAAGGTATCCCAAAGAACTTTAATGACAAATTCATAGTCACAATTTAAATACATGATAAATGGACACTATATTGACCTCATTAACTGTTGAAAGACATTCAGTGTTACAATCCTGAATTATAAAGTTATTTCTTATAAACTACATGTATAGTTAATTGGTGTTCCTTAAATTACAAATTACTCACTGGAAATGAATTTTGCATAAATTGTGTGTAAATTTAATATTTTCTAAACAAAACATATTGGTAGCAAAATAAAGAACTCTATATTTAAAATCAAATGGATTGCCAAAATGACACTGGAATATAAAACACTAGCTGATTTTTAATTTTTTACTTATTTTAATTAAAGTATAGTTGACCTACAATATTATATTAGTTTCAGATATACAACATAGTGATTCAACCTTTATATACCTTACAATTTGATCAAGATAATAAATTTATTAATCATCTGTCATCATACAACTTTATTGTGATACTATTGAGTATAGTTCCCGTCTTTACACTACATCTCCATAACTTTTTATTTCATAATTGGAAGTTTGTACCTCTTATTCTCCTTCATCTTTTTCACCAGTCTCCTACCCCTCTCCATGCTGGCAACCATCAGTTTGTTCTCTGTACCTGTGAATCTGTTTATGTTTTGTTTTGTTTGTGTAGATTCTGTATATAAGTGAAATCATAGGGCATTTGTCTTTCCCTGTATGACTTAGTTGACTTAGCATAATGTTGTCACAAATTGCAACATTTAATTTATTTCATGGATGACTAATATTCCATTATTTTTTGTGTATATATATATTGTGTTGGCCAAAATGTCGTATGGTTTTATTTCTGTAAAATAAGAGGCACAGCTTTCATTTTCACCAATAACTTTATTGATTTGGATATTTTGAGTATGTCAGCTATCTCCCACATGGTATAACATTGATTGTTCTCAGTTAATGTCTCAATTTGATGGCTATCAACTTCAACTGGTCTTCCTGACCATGGAGCATCGTCCAGTGAGAAATCTTCAGCATGAAACTTCATAAACCACTTTTGACATGTTCAATCAGTCACAGTACTTTCTCCATACACTGCACAGATCTTTTTTTGCATTTAAGTTGTGTTTTTACTTTTCTGGAAGTAATAAAGCATGATATACAGAAATGTTGCATGTTTTCTCCCATCTTCAATATTAAAATGGCTACACAAAAGTTCGCCAATTTTGATATGCTTTTTAAAATGCATGCTGATATGACAGTTGTCACAATACATTCTAACAAAATTGTTTCAAATGAAGTTTCAAACAACTAAGCACTACTAGAGCCATCTTACACACAAAAAAATAAATGACATTTTTCACCACCCAATATGACATACATGCATATATTTTCTTTATTAATGGATCTATCAATGGATGCCTAGTTTGCTTCCATATCTTGGCTATTGGAAATAATTTTCAAAGAACATAAGGCTGCATATATCTTTTTAAATTGGTGTTTTTATTTTTTTTAAATAGGCACCCAGAAGTGGAATTACTGGGCCATATTGTCCTATATGTACTTTTTTTGTATTTAATAATATGTCAGCCTTTATTCACGCCATTTGAAAGTCATGAGTCATTGATAATGTTACAGAAGGAGGACATACATTCCAGTAAAACTGGAGCATTTATATGTGTACATCAACACATATATTGAAAATTTTAACTTGATTTAAAAAAGTATTTTCTAATTGGCTTTTTCTTCACTTGATGATATTAGATGCTGTTTGATTTATAAGTAATTTAATTAATAAATGTATTATTTTTAATATACTCATTTGGAAAGTAAAACAGGAAGGAGAATGCTGACAAATTAAGAGAATGGAGTAAATTTTTTGAGGAACCTCCATACTATTTTCCACAATGGCTACACCAATTGACTTTACCACCAACAGTGCATGAAAATTCCCTTTTCTCCACATTCTCTCCAACACTTGTTATTTGTGAACTTTTTGACAATAGCCTCTCTGAGAGCAATATCTTATTGTGGTTTTGATTTTCATTTCCCTGGTGATCAGTAATGTTGAGCATCTTTTTTATATGTCTGTTGGCCATCTGTAAAAGTATTAGCTTTTTTATATTATCTGTAATGATTTTGAAGATTTATGTGTAAATTCAATGCCTTCCCTAATTGATTTAGATTATTATTGTAAGTGTTCAATATTACATTGAAAAAAAAATCCACATCAGGGGACAATATCAGGATCAGTAGTAAAGAATCTAGTAGATATAATTAGATTTGTTATAGGAGGAATCAGGTGCCTTGTGTATGATAAGAAGCAGATGTGACTAAAATATTCCCTATATCTGAACCTATGAAGCATATGCAGGCAAAGTTTGTGTCTGGAAATTGAAATTTTGAGCTCCCTGTTTATTGTGGAACAAAGTGACCTGGTCAGAGGGAACAATGATGGTGAAGATGAATACAAAAGTGAATGCAAAGCTGATAATACTGATGTAGCATTCATTGTCCATGCGGTGTAGTGTAGCCTATGCAGGTCTGGTTGCCTGTCCCTACAAAAGCCAGTACTCTAGAGTCAGGTGCTGATATAAAAGAAAGTGTTTTATTCAGATACTGGCCATCTGGAAGATGGGGGACTCATGTCACAAAACCCATCTTCTGGGAAAATGGGGGACTCTTATCTGAGAGCCCATCTCCACATCTCAATGGAGACAGAGGTTTTTATAAGGAGAGGGGAACAGAACAAAGAGATCAAGGATGGGGGTGGAAAAGTGTTCTATGTGCAGATGAGCACAGTGCATTCCAATAAGTACAGTGATAGTCCGGTGTGTGGATCGTCCTGGTTTAGTCATCCTGGCTCCAAAGTTGAACATCAGCATATCTTCCAAAGCTGGGATGCTTGAAGGTCAGAGTCTGTATCTTTTGAAGTTAGTTCCTAGGATTCTTATACAAACATGCTGTTTATCTACAAGCTACATATTAGTCAGAGTCAGTATTTACAGAAACAATGTCAAAAGAATGGTGGGATGGGTTACAATTCCCCACAGTTACCATTTTCCACTGTTACAGTAGTAGACATGGAAGATGTGAATTTCATTTCCATATTCACCAAAGTGATCTTGAACATGTGTAAATTATAACTAATAATGCTTTCATTGCAAGATAATTATAAGACCCAAATGAGATAATCACGTGAAAGCTCTTTATATATTATAAATTTCTATTTCATTTTTAGATTTGAACATCTGACTCTTCAGAAAAAAGTATTTGTTTTAATTGCCCCAGACCAAGTAGTGCCTCTCTTAAATATTAAGACTTCTACAACAACCCGGGGTGATTAATTACTGCTATGAATTACAATGTTCAAAATTTCATTACATTCAAATAATCTGATATTTCAAAAGGAGTTTCAATACTCTATTATATTATTTTATGAAATGGACTTTATAATATGCTTTAATTACAAGCTGTAAAGTCAAGTTCATTATTAGTTATTATTCTTATTGCATTTCCTCAATTCAGTATGTAGTCTCATGCTGATGACTTCCTTTGTTAAACTTTGGTTTTCCTATTTTTCCCAATAGAGACTGTACATCTCCATTGTTCAAAAATTAATTTCATGGGAACCATAAAATTCTATCATTCTAATGTGTGTGGATGTTGTAATTGCTGGATATCTTGGGCAACAGTATTTTTCTGTCAGATATTTAAAATGCATGATTACTCATTCATGAAAAAATTTGTTAATGTTTCATTGGAATGGAGTTTAATATATAGACTTCAGTATTACCTCTTTACTTATTTAATAATGAGTGCAATGAAAAAAACTCACATGAAAATATTTGAACCTACCAGTGATAAGTAAAAAAATATTTATTTTGACTGATATTTTTAAACATCAAGTTTATATTTAGAATTATGAAGGTAAAGTGTAAAAGTAGTGCAGTTTTTTGTTTTTGAAAAATCTAGACAAGCACCTAGAAATCTCTCTGAGAAAAGTAAATAGATCTATTTCCTTTCACCATCTTTATCAATTTTTATTTTTAATTTTTAATTGTAGGCATATTTTTAGGTGACTTAATAAAGCAAGAAAGATAATATGGTAGCCCAATGATGTAAAAAAAAAAAAACAAAAATAATGATAGTTTTAGTTACCCCACTTCTCTTTTGCTTCAGTGTCCTAAATTGTCTCATTTACTTCTCATTTAACATTTGTTCAATGTATAGCACTTGCAAACAGTGTTAACTAATATTTGACAAGGTAGCTGGGAATACTCATGGAGAAAAGATAGTCTCTCCAATAAATGATGCTGGGAAAATTAGATATTCATATGTAAACAAATGAATCTAGACTCCTTTATTTCTTAAGCCACTCTAAAAAATTAGCCACAAATTTAGAAATAATAATAACAACAACAAATGACATTTATTGAGTACTTATTTTGTGCCAGGCACAATGTAATATTCTCCTTACATTCATGCAGTTAATGAGCCATTTCTTTTTTAAATTTGGTTCTCAATGCTACTCTATGAGATTGCTATTACTATTCTCTCTTTTACAGAAGATAAAAATTTTGTTGCTTGGAAAGGTTAACATATGTAAGGTAACTAGGCTAGAGTTGATGGGATTGAAAATTTAGCTCTTTTTAATTCCAGGACTAGAGGACTTAACCATCAAATAATAATATATTATTAAATGAAAAAAGTACAGACTTATTTATATCATTTATTCTTACTTTTTCCTAAGTAGAGTGAAATAATTGGTTAATGCCTAAAAATTGCACTGAAGTTAAGGATGTTAAGTATAAATAGCTATTAGATAGTTATTCAAAATAAATGTTTTCAAATTACACATGCTCTGAGATCATGTATACTACCCAGTCACCACTACATATTTATTTCAAAAGAGTCCATGTTACTACTTACATGGAAACAATCTCCTCATTTTCTTTTATAATACTAAAAGCCAGTTTAAAGTTATACATTCAGGGAGGTGAATGGAGACTTAGCAAAATAAATGTCTTATCCCTAAGTCTAAGTATTACTATTGATATATTGGTGTGAAGATTAAGAATATGCTGCTTCTCTAATTCAATAATTTAGTTAAATATATAATATCTTGGTATTTAATGGGATCTAAATTACAAATACTATATGAAAAAATTCTGATACAACAAAATAATAAATTTTAAATTCAAAATGCTTATATACCAAAATGTCTGAATCATTAATCTCTATTAAAACACCAACTAGTCATGGCAACATGTATGAGTATGTGTATTTGAATTGAATAAGCATTCCTGCAAAGATCTGAGAAAGTGTAACATTGCAACTTTTTAATGCATACATTTCATGGGGAAAGTTGCAGCTTACAAAAAATTGTGTCACTTTTCTCCAACAGGAAAAAGGAGTTTGTTTAATTATTGTTCTAGGAATCAAGGGACCTTGTTTGCAGCATTATGCAATCCATTATGTTTTCAAAACAAGTTATTTTTTTGTTTTTTTCTATTTTATTGAAGAAATTAGAAGAATATATATGCATACTACAATCAGCTAAGTTTTTAATCTTAGAATGAGGGAAAATCTAGCTTATTAGAATTCTAAAATTCATCAACTGAAATTTTAATTTGCAACATAATATCTGCTTTTCTATAAATTATGACTGGGAAATAAGCTGAAACTCAACATTCAGCTGATATTTTAGCTGATTTCCTGATTGTGTTGTTTTTCTTTCCCTGAATAATTTTCAGTTGATCCTTCCTATTAATTCTTTTTAAAACCGGTGTAATGAGGAATCCATAAGTGTGACAGCTGAACAGAGGAGAATATACAGGTTTTGTTTAGTGATATTTGCCCCAGAGTAAATAATTACAATTCACATCTCTGCTTTTAATTCTAAAGAAAAGCTGAGAATTAGACAGCTGTGCTGTCTCAATAAAATTAAACATTTGAAATGAACAAGTACTTAGTGTATTGGTCAGCCCTCTAGAAGAAACAGAATTACTGGTTCTCAAAATTCATAATACATCAGAATTATGTGGCATACATATTGAAAGTAAAAATTCTTGTGTCCCAAGCTGAAGATTCTTTTTTGATTTCTTTTTTAAAACTTATTTTTCAATTACAGTTTATATTCAAATTACTTTGTGTTAGTTTCAGGTATACAGCATAGTATTTAGACAATCATATACTTTAGAAAGTGCTCCCCTTGATATTTCCAGTACCCTGAGACCAAACATATATTGTCTATAGTCTCTATGCTTTCCTTTACATCACTATGACAATTTTGTAACTACAAATCTGCACTTCTTAATCCCTTGTACTTTTTCATCCAGTCCCCCAAACTCCTTCTCTTGTGGCAATCAGCAGTCCATTCCCTGCAACTATGAATCTGTTCAAATTTTGTGTGTTTATTTATTTTGTTTTTAGATTCCACATGTAAGTATAATTATATGGTATTTGTCTTCTTTGACTGACTTATTTCACTTAGCATAAAACCCTCTAGGTCTATCATACTGTAATAAATGGTAAGATACTATTCTTTTTTATGACTGAATAATATTCTATTGTGTATATGTACTACCACATTTTTATCCACTCATCTACTGATGGACGCTTAAGTTGCTTATATCTTGGCTATCATAAACAACACTCAATGAACATAGGGCACATATATTTTTTCAAATTAATGCTTTTGGGTTTCTCCAGACATATACCTAGAAGTGGTATCATTGGGTCATGAGGCAGCTCCAGTTTTAATTCTTTGAGAACCTTCCATACTGCTTTCCACAGTGACTGCACCAATCTGCATTCTCATTAATAGTGCAAGAGGGTTCCCTTTTCTCCACATCCTCATAAACTACTGTTGTTTGTTGATTTATTGATGATGGCCATTCTGACAGGTACAAAGTATTATCTCATTATAGTTTTAATTTGCATCTTTCTGATGATTAGTGACATTGAGCATTTTTCACGTGTCTATTGGCCATCCATATGTCCTCTTTGGAGAAGTGTCTAAGTTGAAGATTCTTACTGAGTAAATGTGCAGTGAAACCCAGAAACATGCATTTCAAAAAGCTGATGTTGACAAAGGTGGTCCCTAGATCTCACTTACCCCTGGACCTTCCTGTATTCCAAACCTCTCAAGCAATATGAACTGTTCCTGGCTGTTTTCTACCCTAAGACCTGGTGAATTCCAACAAATTTAAAAAAAGAAGAAGAAGCCCTTCAGTAAATGAATGGATCAAAAAACTATGGTACATTTGTATAATGGAATTCTATGGAGCAGAAAAAAAGGTTAGTTTCAGGTATACAGCATAGTATTTAGCTCCTACCCTTTGAGACAGTATGGGTGGAACTGGGAAGCATTATGCTAAGTGAAATAAGCCAGGCGGTGAAAGACAAATACCGTATGATCTCACCTTTAACAGGAACCTAAAAAACAAAACAAACAAACAAGCAAAATGTAACCAAAGACACTGAAATTGAGAACAGGCTGACAGTGGCCAGAGGGGAGAGGGGAGGGAATTTCAGGGGAAAAGGGGAAGGGTTTGCTGAACAAGTATAAAGGACACATGGACAATAACAAAGTTTGTGGAAATGGGAGGGAGGTGGGGTGGGCTAGGGATAAAAGGCAGAAAACTGTACTTGAACAACAATTAAAACTTTTAAAGAAATTTAAAAATTTTTTAAAAGAAAGAAGCCTAAGTAAGTGCACCCTATGGAATGAATGGGTGGCAAGGAGAGTGATAGTTGTTATTGCCAGAGTGGGGCAGCTCAAGCAGCTTGGGCAAGGCATTGTGATACTGAAGATAGGGTATGTTTCCCACAAGCACAGATAGAGGGAAAGGGCATTCGAAGATGAAGCAACAGTTTGAAAAAAAGATACCATTCAGGTGTTCAGAGTATAGAATTTGTTGTCAGGCCCGCTTGGGTTTATACCCCAGCTCTGCCATTGTATAATATCTTTATCCACAGCTCTGTTTTCCATATCTCTGTCAACCTCTTGTTTTCATATCTTAAATTATTATGCTCTCATTACGCTAAGGTATAATATTTGCATAAGTGAACATGAGCAATTAAGATGTTATCTTGCCCTGGATGGTGTGTCTCAGTTGGTTAGAATGTTGTCCAGTGACAGAGAGGTTGCGAATCAATTCCTGGTGGGGGCACATGCCTGGGTTGCAGGTTCCAGTCCCCAGTTTAGGTATGTGAGATTCTGGGTCCTGGGGCATATGGAAGGCAGCCAGTTGACACTTCTCTCTAGCATTGATGTTTCTCTCTCCATTCCTCTATATCTAGGTGTAGTAAAGAACTTTCCTCAGGTGAAGATTATGAAAAAATGTTATCTATCTTCACTTAAAGGGCTTACACTATATTCCTCTCCATAATTGTACATAATTCTTTGTCTAGATGATGAACCATTTTGTTTCACTTTTAATCTAAGATTCTGTTGTGGAATTTCTACTTGTCTCTTTTCTAAACATAAATGCTATGTGGTTGATTACTTAGTTACTATATAGCATTTTCATCTCAGGTTTCCAAATGTAAGTACTAATTTAAGTGCAAATATTAGATGCTTGTTACTACTGTTTTCCTGGATGAGTTATCTCAGTTCCCCCAAAACTCTCCTGTACCAAAATTCAGATGCCTGATATTCCATACAGTAATTTCAGGGAAGATCACATCTACTGAAAACAAGTAGATCAAAGATGGATCATAGAACTAGTTACATTTGAGCTGAGCCTTAAGAGATGGGCAGGATTTCCATAGAGAAAGGATGTTCTAGAAAGAGGCAATAATAAGAATAAAAGTCTGATATAGAATCCAGAAACCTGTATTTTAGGTGAGTGATTTATGCAAGTCTAATGCAGATGGTTCAAGGACAATAGTTTTAATAATAGTGCTTGGATTCATTGATTCTATAGCAAAGTTTAAACTAAAGGGCTCTGCTTGCTGGATTCATGTAGATATGCTATAATATATACAACTACTAGCTTAGTTTTGAAGAGTGACTGAATAAGACCAAAGAGGATGTGTGAAGGAGATTGGAGGCAATTGCAGAACCCTCTACAATCTTTACAAAATGAGAAGATAGAAACATAACATTTAGTCCAAATAGAATTCAAAGTGAAAAGTCTATGACTGGATTTTCAAAAAATATTTATTTAGAACCTTCCAACTTTCAAACAAAAGATTCTTCTCCCAGTTTAATACACATGCTATATTGCAAAAATAAATGAAAAGGGGACTTCTACCTCCAGAGAACCTTGCTTCATACAGTTTCTAAGAAAGAGGTTCTGATATTTCTCAACAGGTCCTGAATTAAAGAAATTTGTGCTTTCTACACTGAAATGCCAGACTCAGAAAAACACTTTCCAATAGTTTCAAATATAATTAGCTTGGAAGGCTTTAGAAAGGATATAGTGAATAAAGGAAACAAAAATAAAAATAATAAATCTGGTCATTATCCAGTTTTTAGAACAAAACAAGGTAAAATACACAATGCTAGCAGAGAGGCAAGTGTGGCCTTGGGCTTTGATAAAGGACATCTCAGATAAATGATGCTGTATGGCACAAGTGGTATGAATTGATGTCAGGATGACTTATCTTACCCTTTTTCTGGTTCATCATGGAACTTTCTCTGTGATCTATATAAATTGAATAGACTACAGTAAAAGAGACAAAGAATTGCATGCATGGAAAATCACACAAACGCCTTGCCTTATTACCTCACAGTTACCCTACATGTTCTTCTACAGACAGTTCGTATTTGGTTTTTATTTGTTTTGTACTTGTTGGCATATTGCTATGCAATTTTCTTCAAATTGTTCGCTGGGACTATGTCTTCTTTCCTCAACTGGACTACAAACTCGTCAAGGCCAAAGGTCTTGCATGTGATTTCTTTGGTAGCTCCTCACATTTTGGAGCACAACATTCTCTTCACACGCTAGTGAAAGGCAGCTGTGAATTCTTCTGCATTTTGTTCAGCTGAAAAAAGGTAGGACCGAAGGTTAAGTGGCATGTTTCGTATTATAAAGTTGCAGCCTTGTCAGCGAGTACTTCAAATGAAAACTGTCTCTTCCCATAACAGGATTGTCAGGAAGATTAATTTATGTTTTCCTATTGGCCCTTGACAGTAACTGAAGTATTGTCATTTCTGTCTGTACTTATTTTACTTTATGGGGACTTTTCACTTTACTGTGTAGTTTCACCTAATTTTAAGAAAATGCTTCTTCAAACAAAGTGATAGATTATTTAGGGATTCTTTAATAACCACTTCATGCAAATAGGGGATCCATTATTTCAAGCTGAAGGACAGCTCTAGAACTGTATGTGGGTCTCATATAAAAGACATTAGCTAAGTTAGATTAGAAGCTTTTCATCCTTGGCTATAATTGTATGTAATCACTATTCCACACAGTACATGAAATTAAAAATATAATGTGACAGAGGTTTTAAAGAAAAAAAAACTTTCCTCAGAAAAGGAAAGTTCTTATGTTGATGATACTATAAATAAAGATTCATTGAAAGACTTTGAAAAGGGGTAATAAAAATCCCTATTATCTCAAATCATAAATACAGTTCCCTTCTTGAGGTTTTAATGAACACATTTCAATGAGAAATTCAAACTCAAACTCAAACCTTGGTAGTAAAAAAGAAAACATAACAAGTGTGCTAACATGGGCCTGTATTGAATAAAAATTGCTTTGGTATAATTCTGATCTTGGAAATATTGCTCAGAGAGTTGAAACACAATATTAGGTGGAAAAATACATAACATTGTTACTCAGAGAAAGCTTTACAAGACCCACTCATCAAGTACAGGAATGAGTTAAGTTTCAAACAGTCACTAGTTTGTCTCTTTATGTCAAATGGAAAATCAGGAGAAGTACATCAAAGCATGAATATACAACTTTAACATCTTAAGCATGACATTGATTATTTTTCCAGGTCAAATTAAATTGCAAATCTATGAGCAATCTTGAGGACTACTGAACACTAACTGTCTGATTCTAAGCCTGAATCTCAATATAAAATGGGTCGACATTGTGTTCTACACCTAAAGAGTTTATTTGTCAATGAATTTTCAATATTTTATTTTATTTAGTTTATAAGGACATTTAAAATAGGACATGGGTGAAGAAATACAGTCACTATACTTATCCTATAAACGTGCTATAGTTTTCATATGGAAATCTTTCACTAAATTGAAAATAAAAATAACAATCACCACACAACAATGAAAACAAGATGACAACAATAACGGCTAATATTTGTTAAGAACTAACTCTGTATTCACATTACTATGCCAACCAATTTGTATGCATGAGCTTCATAACTTCATGTAATACTCTTAAATTATCTATTGTGTCCTATTATTATCATATGATACCTTTAAAAGTTTTATAGTACATTATTATTATTGTCTCAGGTGTAGATGAGAGAGCTCCTAGGCCTAAAACATTCAGCTATTAATGACAGAGCCAGAATATAAAATTGGGTCAGTTGAAGCAAATTTTGGCTCAATGGCCCATGGAACACCATGATTTTCTGAATGTTGTTGGATAAACGACCCTTTGGCAATTCTATTCAGTGGCTTGGCATCATGGGTATTATCCCAATGACCTTTATGGTGATTATTCCTTTTCCAGTTAAAAATTTATAGATTGGTGTACTATGTCTCCAATCTATTCAAATCTCTACAGCATATTTACTATTATTATATCATTATCCTGTATGTAGATGAATTTCACAAAGTGTTCATAAGTTTCCTTCCTGCAGAGAACTTGAGAAAATCAGCAGTCAAGAATAAAACTCTGCTAATTAGCTTGGAGCCTGTCTGTCTAATGGGGGCCATTAGCAAGGAAAATGAGAAGCAATCAATGAAAGGACTCTGCCTCAACAACACACAGAAAGGAACTGGCAAGATTTTAACAAACTAAATGTAACAACGAACACTCAAAAATCTATGTGCATTTCAATGAAATGTGGATTCAGAATACTAAATCATGAATGTTTGCAGAGCCATTGTCTAAAATACTATATATATTTACTACACTATAAAATACTATATATATACTATTTATACTATATCAATACTATACTATACTATATATTTACTATAAAATACTATACATATATGCATTTATATTTACATATGCATTTATATACAAATATTTATGTGAAATATTATATATATTTACATCAAACTTAAACCTCATTGACCAAAAGAAAAAGAAAGTTTGAAGGATCCAACTAGGAGAGAACCAAAGAAAATGAACAGAAACTCCTCTTGCTCTAATTCAGTGCTGCTGGAAATAATTTGTAAGGATAAAACTCCATTTGACAGCCTGATAGCTAATAGAACATCAGGTAAACATGCACCTATACTTTAAGTGATAACAATCCAATGTTAATAACTTTACACATATTTATACCAATTTATTTTATTTTAAAAATATGTTCAACTACTATAAAGGACACATAGACAAAACCAAAGAAGGGGGTGGAAGAGAGGGAGGTAGGTGGGTTTGGCTAGGGTTGGGAAGGAGTGGTGGGGAGAAAAGGCAGACAACTATAACTGAACAATAATAAAGTAATTAAAAACATACATGTTCAAGAAAACTACAGGACGAATTCAGCTGGCCAGGACAAAAGAAAAATTAAACCACATTATTTTCAAACAAAAATAAAATGTAAGATTTAACACTGAAAAAATGGAAAACAAGATTCTACACTAAAAAATTGATGTGAATAAATTATATAAGAACAACCTGAATGAATCATTTTGGTGATACTGATATATTTGAGATTTTCAATTAATATTTTGTATAATACAAATGAATGTTTACAAGACTGTATTGAATCCATGTTATTCGGGGAAATAACAAGTAGACAAAGGGTAAAAATAGTGTTTACCAAAAGAACCAAAGAACATTTTTTCCAATTATGTGGAATACTCTGCGTCACTGAAGTTAAGATCATGAATGAGTTAGCTACACTCTTTGAAAAATGATGCCAATTTTATCCCAAGGGTCATCTCCTAGAAAAATACAAAAAGTGTAATATATTTATTTTAAAGGGTGTTATTTTTATTCAGACATAGCATGCATCTTGATTTAGGTAATAAATAGTAAAGTGTAAGGGAAACTACAAACTGTTCAATACAGAAGTAAAAGCTTATATACTTATAAGATGGGTTTAGTTTTCTGCTCTTTTAGTCATTCATATTTACAATTTCTTTTTCTCATCATCGCTTTCTGAACATTTCTCCCTCCACTATATAAACCTCCTCTAAACACTTCAGCTGTCAGAATTGCTTCTGGATTGTAGTGTTTCATTGATTCTTATTCACCATTTATTTATTCAACAAATATATATTTAACAAAACCCATCTACAAAATATAGTGCTAAGTGATGGGGATATAATGATGAATAAATTAGTCAATGTTCTTTACCTTCTTAGACCTGATCCTCTATTTGGGAATAAAAGTATTAATTTTAAAATTAAAAATATAATGAGATACATATTATCAAAAGTGGATGTTCATAAATGTTCCTTCTCCAGATATATATAAAGGAAATAAGGATCAAATGTATTGTGAATAGATTATCAACACAAAAGCAATCAGAATAGACTGAAAATGACTCTTAAAGGATTGTATACCATTCCATCATATTATATGTTGGCAGAACTCTGACTGCGTAGAGCTGTACATATGATGGGGAAGAGAGATAAGGGGACCAAGATATTTAAATAGAATGGCAGGATTATAAAACAAATTCAATTGATTTAGAAACCCAAGGTAATTCTAGGAATTTATAGGTACTAGAGGTTATGGAAAAGTTTTTCTGGACAGTTGTTCTGGATTCATCTCCTCTCCTAAATTTTTCTGGGGAGCACAGACTAAAACTCTTTATTGGATAATATTTATATTAATCACCACAGGTCTATAAACTCAGATTATGAAATATTCCATAGAATAAAAGGTAAAGCATACTATGAAAGTGTACAACAGTGGGACTGAACCCAATTTCAGAATTCAGGGAAGGCTTTCCTGAGGAAGAAATTTTAAGCTGAAATATGAAGGAGTACTATGAGTCACAGAAATGGATATTAATATCTATAAAGGGATTGGTTCTAAGCAGAAAAGATGGCACACAAAAGCCTGGTGTTGAGACAGGTGCAGGGATATGATTAAAGATTCAAAAAAATAGCAGTATGCTTAAGCAAAGACAAATCACATGGGATATCATGACACCCATGTTAAAGATTAAGGTTGTGCCTTGGCTGGTGTAGTTAAGTGGACTGAGTGCCAGCCTACAAACCAAAAGGTCACTGGTTCAATTCCCAGTCAAGGTACATGCCTGGGTTTCAGGCCAGGTCCCCCGTAGGGTGCGTGAGAGGCAATGACACACTGATGTTTCTCTCCTTGTTTTCCTCCCTCCCTTCACCTCTATCTAAAAATAAATAAATAAAATATTTTTTAAAAAGACTAAGGTTGTTACACTAAGATTAATTGCATCCTACAATCTATTAAATATTAAAATATACACTTGAAATAATTTGTATATGCCTTCACAATAGGTCAGATTCCAAGTATTTAAAAACTCTTATGTTGACAGAATTCTAGTGGCCCATGAAATTTGTCATGGATATTTTGCCTTTATCATCATATACTCATCACTAAGCAAGTTCACATAATGATGTGTGTCACATAAGTAGCATACTACTTAAGTGGACTAAGAGATTACTTTGGATTAACATAGTTAATGAAAAGCCTCATAGAACAAGTAGAGTTTTATAGGAGACAATTCTGTGTGGCCTGGGCCCAGCTCCCATTCAGAGATGCACAGGATCCACGCCCACAGATAGGTTTTCCCGTGGGGAATCAGGCCTGCACTGTACCTAGACTGCTATGAGACTTGCTTTTGCTAAAACTCCCTTACCCTGCATTGAAACAGCAAATGTTTACAGCAAATCTTTAAAGTAACTTCTTAAAGTCTGTGTTAAACCTCCCCAGTATGGAGTGCAACCGGTTCAAGCACTTTTCCCTTTGCATTTGCAAATATCCTTCTTTTGTGATGTGATTAGCGACATCTTCTTCTTCGTGTTCTGTAAAAGGTAACCACCTGAAGCGAACCTGTACATAGTAAATGAGGACCATCATATAATGTGTCCAGAAAAACAATAAAAGTTTGTCAAGGCAAGGGCAGAGGCTTTTCCTCCTCTTGAGAGAGAAACCACCCATCCCTTTTCCTCCACAGAACTCAGTAGTCCCTGTGAATTTGTTTTGTCTCAGCTACCATGCCATGGACCCCACAAGCCATGGTCTGCATCAGAGTTTGAAACAGAGTTTCCAAGAAGCACATAATTTTGATAAGCATCATTGAGAGGGTGGTTGACAAGATGAGGGAGGGTATTTTCTTTGAGGACAACAGTATAGAAAGCATAGATATGATAAAGTAAGTGGTGTGTTCTAAGCCTGGGAAATGAACATCTTGGCATCAGTGAGATGAGTTATGAGCCTACAGAGGAGGTCACAAGGTCCTGAGCTAGAATAGTTACAGTAAAGATGGTACAACATATGGATTTAGAAAACACATTTATTGAAAAACTTATAGAACTTTGTGGTGAATTTCATATGAAGGGCTGAAGAGAAAGGTAAAGGCAAATATTTACTTTATACTTGAGTAATTAGGAAGATAACTTTTAAATAAGAAATATTATGAGGTTTGTTATACTTCATGCAGTCCTTACTTTCATACAGTTTACAGTCACACTATAAAATGTCTTTCTTTCACCTAAGTTGGACTTTTCTATACCAGTTGACAAATAATAATTATGGATTATTGCATGCTGGTATGATCTGCCAGCCAGTGATTTAGTTTGGATAGCATCTTCATCCATGTCTGTAGAGCAGAACCTGTTGGCACAAGTGTTGAATATTTAGATTCATTATAATTTCATTTGAATAGAAAACTTCCCCATTTGTAATAGACACACAATTCACATGAATTAGCTGAAATTAGATGAATATAAAAATCAAGTGGAATAAAATTTGTCTAAATTTTGTAGATTTAAACTTGGATTAAATTGTGAAAGGAAAGCTTGTTTAAAGTACATGGCACAAATATACCAATTAAATGTGTACATAAATAAGAGTTTTATTGCAGTATTTTCATTTTTTCTCTTTAAGAACTGAAGAACTTAATTAGTTTTTAGGCTCGTGACATATTTTTCCTGGTTATGTTTTCTCAAGTGTACATTATAGTAAAAGACTTACTGTAGGAAATTTAGGAATGTAAACCAGGTTTTTTGGAATATGAGATAGATTTATTTTAGTAATGTAGAGTTTAAAGTGATGATAAATATCAATGTAGCAATACCTAGTAAGCAATTATAAATATAAGACTAGAACTGAGATAGAATTAAAAGTTTGAGAAGTATATGGCCAGTGGTATATGGACTATGAGGATAGAATTCAAATGATTAACAAACTAACAGTTATAAGAATATTGTTAAACATTACTCTTTCAATACTCATAAATGAAAGAGGCAAGGTTTTGGACCTCTGAGCAGCAGAGAACTGGAACCAAAGTTACCTGAAAAAAAGTTAAAAGTCACATTTCTGTGTAGGAGATCATTCTGCATGGCATGGGCCCAGCTCCCACTCAGAGATGCACAGGACCCATGCCCACAGATAGGTTCTCCTGTGGGGAATCAGGCCTGCAATGTGCCTAGGCCACTTTGAGACTTGCTTTTGCTAAAACTCCCTCACCCTGAGTTGAGACAGCAAGTGCTTACTGTAGCTTTTTAAAATCCATGCTAAAATTCCCCAGTATGGAGTATAACCAGTTCAACTACTTTTCCCTTTACACTTGCAAATATCCTTCTTCTGTGATGTTATTAGCAGTATCATCTCCTTTGTTTTCTGTAAAAGGTAACCACCTAAAGTGAACCTGTGCATAGTAAATGAGGGCCATCATGTAATGTGCCCAGAAAAAGAAATAAAGGCCAGTCATAGCGGAGGCCATGGCTTTTGCTCCCCTTGAGAGGAAAGCCATGCTCACCCTTTTCCTCCACCAGACTCAGCAGTCTGCGTGAATGTCTTGTGTTTCACCCACAATATGATGGACCCCACAAGCTGGGGTGTGCATCATTTCTATAAAACAGGCATTAAAAGTCTCTACCCACTGGCCTAGGGACTTACTAAGAAAGTTGACCATCTTGAAAATTTTGTAAAGAGTCACCTGCAAGGAATCAGAATCCTAAACTCATACCACATGTGGAAAAATGTACCATTCATACTGTACAAAGGAAATAAAATTTGCAAACAAACAAATTAATATAAAGTTAACCTTAGAAACATCAAAAGCTATAGAGACTCAACAGAAGTCAATGTGAAACTGCCTAAAGCGAGTATGCACAATTCAGAGAATAAAAGAATGTCATAAAAATAATTACTTTGAAGATAAGGTTACAGTTAAAATTGCACACTACTCATGGAAGTTAACTACCATGAGACTGTAAGCAAGTAAAATAAACATAAGAAATAACACATTGTGAACTATAAATATTGGAAAACATTAAAAGTCTTAAAATAAGCATTTTAAATGACTAAGAGTTAAAAGAAAGAGTAAATACCATAAAGACAAGATCAAGACACCATAGCAAAAATGATAATCAAAAAGGAAAATTTTTAATTTTAATACATATTCTTTACTTTAATTTTTAAAATTTTTATTATTGACATTACTACAGATATTTCCATCCCCCATTTTGCCTACTTCCTCCTAGTCCCAAACGTTTTCCCTTTGATTATCACCACACTATTTGTGTCCATGAGTGATACATAACTCTTCTTTGGCTAATCCCTTCACTCTCTTTTATTCAGTCCACCCTCCCCTCTCCCCTCTGAGATCTGTCAGTCTTTTCCATGAATCTATGCATCTGTTTCTATTTTGTTAATCAGTTTTTTTGTTAATTAGATTCTACATATAAATGAGACCATATGGTATTTGTCTTTCATCAACTGACTTGTTTCACTTAGCAAAATAATCTCCAGGTCTATTCATTGCCATCAAAAAAAGTAAAAGCTTCCTTTTTATGGCTGTGTAGCAATCCTACTTCTGGGAATATATCCTAAGAATCCTGAAACACTGATCAGAAAGAATATATGAACCCCTATGCTCATAGGGGCATTATTTATAATAGCCAAGATTTATGATCAGACCAAGTGCCCATCAGGAGATGAGTGGCTAAAAAAATGTGGTGCATATGCATAATGGAATACTATGTTTCTATTAAAAAGACATTTTTGAAATAAAAATATAGGTATTAAAATAAATAACTTGAGGAAAAGAAAAAAGTAGATTAGACATAGTTGGAAAGGGACTTAGTGAAATAGAATATAGATCTGAGAAACTTATGCAAATTACAGCATAGAATATGAAAGAAATAGATGGCATAAATGAAATCCAAGCAATATGGAGGACAATATAGGAGAAAATCCAATCAAGTAGTACCTAATCAGATTTTTAGAAGAAGAAATAAAGAAGATGAGAAAGTGACAATGTTCCAAAAATAATTGGCTAAGGAATTTCCAGAATTGAGGTAAGAAAAAACAGCTTAACTTTAAAAATATATTAGTAACCCTGGCTGGTGTGGCTCAGTGAATTGAGTATCAGTCTGCAAACTAAAGGGTCTCCAGATGATTCCTGGTCAGGTCACATGTCTGGGTTGCAGGCCAGGTCCCCAGTGGGGAGCACATGAGAGGCAACTACACATTGATGTTTCTCTCCTTCTTTTCTCTCCCTTCCTCTCTATCTAAAAGTAAATAAAAATATTTTAAAAAATACTAGATAATGAACAAAATCTAAAATAGCAAACCTATATCCTGGCACATCAATAGGTAAAGATGAGAAGAATCCAACACAAAGATAAAATCTTAATGCCTACCAGAGAGGAAAGACTATCTACAATGTGAATTTAATCAGATTTATATATGACTTCTTATCAACAAAAATAAATGTCACAAGCAAATGGAATAAGGTCTTCAAAGTTTTGAGAGAGCATAACTCTCAATTTAAAAGGGTAAACTCATCTAAGAGAGGTGAAAGTAGACATCCCTGCCCTGTTCCCAATCTTAAGGGAAACGCTTGTAGTTTTTACGCTTTGAGTATGATGCTGGCAGTGGGTTTATCATATATTGCCTTTATGATATTTAGGTATGTTCCCTGTAGCCCCACTTTACTGAGAACTTTTATCATAAATTGGTGTTGGATTTTATCAAATACTTTTTCTGCATCTATTGGTATGACCATGTGGTTTTTATCCTTCATTTTATTTACGTGGTGAATCACATTTATTGATTTGCAAATGTTGTGCCAATATTGCATTCCTGGAATAAATCTCACTTGATCATGGTGTATGAATTTTTTGATGCATTGCTGTATTAGGTTTGCTGATATATTTTTAGGATTTTAGTGTGTATGTTCATCAGAGATATTGGCCTATAATTTTCTTTCTTTCAGTGTATTTATCTGGTTTTGGAATTAGGAGAATTCTGGCTTCATAAGATGAGCTTGGGAGCCTTCCCTCCTCTTGAATTTTTTGAAATAGTTTGAGAAGGAGAGATGTTAGTTGTTCTTCAAATGTTTAGTAAAATTTATGAGAGCGTCTGGTCCAGGACTTCTATTTGTTGGAGTTTTTTGGATTATTACTTCAATTTCACTAGATGCAATCTGTGTATTCAGATTCTTTGATTCTTCCTGATTTAGTTTTGGAAGATTTCCAGGAATATATCCAAAGGAACCCAACACACTAATTGGAAAGAACATAAACACCATTATATTATTTACAATTGCCAAGTTATGGAAGCAGCTCAAGTGTCCAGTAGATGTGTGGATGAAACATTTACACAATAGAATACTACTCAGTCACAAAAAAGAAAATGTTACCACTTGAGACAGTATAGATGTACTTGGAGAACATTATGCTAAGTGAAATAAAACAACCAGAGAAAGAGAAATGCCATGTGATTTCACTGTTATGTGGGATCTAGTGAAAAAGCTGCACTAACAAGCAAAACAGAAGCAGAGTTATAGATCAAGAGCAGGATGACAATGAAGGGGGGGGAGTTAGGGGGTGGAGGGATTGAGTAAAAAGGAAAAAGGACTCATGGACATGGACAACAGTGTGATGGTTATGGGGGTAGGGGGTATAAAACGACTAAATGGTAATGAAAAACAATAAAAATTTTAAGAAATAAATAAAAATAAACTCTTTTAAAGTGTATTTAAGAAAGAGATTAAAATAAAGAAATTTTCAAACCTACAAAGTTTTAGAGATTATTGCTACAGAATATATATGAGTTAAAGGAAATGAAGTTTTGGGATGCAAGAACTATGGTGAAGGAAGAAATTGTTAAATTGTGTTAATAAATTTGACCGATGACTAACTCTGTACAAAAAGTTAATAATAATGATGCTAATGGTTACTGGAGAATATAAAGACAATGTGCTTCTAACATTCTAGAAAGCGATAGTATGAAAATGTTAGATGTTTGAGTTAAAGTATTCTAAGGTCATTGTGGGAAAAAGGACATAAATCTGATTAATTATAATACCTTTAAGTTAAGTACACATGTACAAATATAAAGAAAGCCAGTAAAGTATCAGAAATATAAAACATAAATTCCAAACCAGTGGAAAAGAGAATATGTTTGAAATGTATGATAACAACTCAATTGATTTGATAGATCACAGGAAAGGATATAGTAGTGATGAGTCCAATTATGTAGTAATCACAACCAATAAAATTATTAAACCATTTATTAAAAGATCAGTGGAAATACAATTCAGACATATGTTAGTGAGAAAAAACTGCCAAGATATGAAAAATATATACCACAATAGTGCAAATCATATTAACCAATAGCAAACCAATGCATAGGATGGAATACTATACAGTTTATAAAACAAATGTACTATCTCTCTGTTTATCTTCTTTTTGTCTATCATTTGTCTATCCATCTTAACCTGTGTACACAGCAAAAAAAGATGGTTTTTAAATATACAGGACTATATTTTAGTTTTATATAATTTATGTAAGTTAGAATTTTCAAAACATTTTATATTATTTATGAAAATACATACACATATGTGGTAGTTTATGAAAACGTGGAGTTGGGAAGCCTGTTTTGGAGATGTTAACTGTAACAATAAGGCTCCATTTTTTTCTTAAAAAACATCAAAAGAAAATACAGCAAATGAAGATGATATTATCATATTAAATAGTATTTGCTCAATATTTAGTATTACTCAGGCACTGTTCTAAACACTCTTTACTTTTTAAATATTTATTTATTCATTTGAGAGAAGGGAAGGGAGGGAGAAAGAGAGGGAGAGAAACATCGATTGGCCACCTCTCATATACACTCTGACCAGGGTATACTGATCTCACAACCTAGACATGTACCCTGACTGGGAATCAAACAGGTGATCTTTTGTTCTGCAAGACAATGGCCAACCATCTGAGCCACACTGATCAAGATTAAGCATGTTATATGTATTAAGTTATTTAATTTTGCCCTGTGAGGTTGATATTTTAACTATGTATTAGATACCTAGGTGTTTGTTTTATTACACTACATAATTCTGTTTTAAATATTTAATAATGATAATAGTAAAATAAAATGTTCTGAGTGGTTAGAATGTTATTGGTGGAAGTGGAGTTCTTGTGACACCATGAAGAAAAGAATTTCCTGAGACCCACACCAAAAGATGGGGTACTGCAGTAAACTTTATCAGTGATGGAAAATTAAGGGGGTTTCCTTCCTGACTTTCCAATGTCCCATCTCCATCTGTCTTGCCATGGAAAAAGTCCAATCTTGTCTTCAGTAGGCTCAGAATAAAGGCCACTGCCCAGAGTTTCTGCTCCATATTAATGTTCAGTCCAGTCCATTCCTGGATCCAGCTTGCTTAGCATGTATTTTCAGCTGCAGTCTATTGCTGTGCCTTGGTGTTCAGGTTCCCTCCTGGACCCTGCATGTGGAGTCTGCATGGCTGTGGGCCATGCAGCTACTAAGGCCACATGGCTGCTAAGTCCACATGGCCATGGAGAGAACAGTCGAGTGCACTGTGTGAATGTGGGTCATTGTGCAAAAAAGAGAAGGAGAGCTTCTTTGTTCCCCTGGGTTGTAACCAGGAGCATTTTCTAAATGACCATTCAACTTCCCAAACTTTCATAGGCTTTTGATAAGTATACCTCCTAGTTAGACTAACAGGCCTCTTTGGTAAGGCGCATCCCCCTTCCACTCCCAACAATCCAGTACCAGGTTGGGGGTGGTGAAGAAGTGTTAATCCCTTTGCAGAGTTTTTTATGCTATTTGGTGTGAAGCTGTAGTTTCCTGGCTAACCAAAGCAGGCTCATGCTCCCCATTTTATTAAGCTCCATGTCTAGTTCCCTTTGCTCTCTTTTTGTATTAATGATTAGCTAAATATTAATGGTATCAAGAAGGTCATTGCTCATTTGTAAGACTTTAATTTCAATGGACAGAAATGAAGTTTAACAAAAAGATAGTAAATTATAATAAGAGATTTACCAACGCATTTCCTTCCACTGCCACCCCACACACATGCAATATAGATGCAAGAACATACTTCCTAAGCATAAAAGTGTGTTTTTTATTTTATTTTTATTTCCACATGACACTCAGTAATGGGTTATAAATCAAACTGGTCTCAATAGATGTTGATTAAATACAAAGGAGGGGCAGATGATATATTTTAAGCTCTATGCAAGAAAATTAGCAGCTATTTTTAGAAATTTGCTATTTGAAAAGTCAATTCATTTAATTTTTTTCTCATTTTAAAGTATGATGTAATAATTCAGTGCATGCTCTCTTTCATTGCTAAAGATAATGTTACAGATCTACTCACACTAAAATATTAATTTTAAGGTGGATCTGAAGAAGCAATATATTAGTTATATTTATGCCTGATAAAAATATGGTGATTATGCAAGTGCATTTGCAATATGCCAATATAGTTTGGGGTTTCATGTGCTAAGATACAACTACAGCATAAGAGAATGAAAATTGTTCTTAATTATCTTATTAAAACTTACTTTATACAAGGCATCTTACTATGTGCGTATTAATATGCACTTGAAGAAATTGAGCGCATCAGTGAGAATTTTACCTGCTGGAACTTGAAATACTTTCTCTTGACAAGATCAAGATAATGCTACTCTTGCTAATTCTGCATAACAAGTACCATTTTTGAAAGTCTCAATCAATAATCCTTACCACATTGAGAAACAATGGGAGAAATACAGACATCAGCAAACCAGATTTGTTTGCACATTGTAATCTTGAGGAAGCTATTTCTCCTTTCTAATGCTCTGGTTTTCTGGTCTTGAAACTGAAGGCATTAAACTAGATTATTCTGAAGATTTTGTCCCAGAATCATTTCAGGAAAGTAATTATTTTAAAAGTCTGAATCTATATATTAAAATCTAGTTGTATTTTTGAAAACTAAACAATTATTTTATTTATCTAAATAAAATTTATTGTGGTGACATTGGTTAATAAAATTATATAGGTTGCAGGTGTAAAGTTTTATAATACATCATCTGTATATTGCATTGTGTTTACCACACTAAGTCAAGTCTCCTTTACCTTTTATCTCCCTTTTATCCTCTTCTGATTCCCCCATCCCCTTCCCCCCTGGTAAACATCAGACTGTTGTTTGTGTCTATGGAGTTTTTTTTCTTTGCTTAATCCCTTCATCTTTTTCACACAGTCCCCTAATCTCCCTCCTCTCTGACAGCTGTTAGTCTGTTCTCTGTATCTATGAGACTGCTTCTATTGTGTTTGTTAGTTTATTTTGTTCAGTAGATTCCAAATATAAGTGAGATCATATGGTACTTGTCTTTCTCTGACTGGATTATTTCACTCAACACAATGTTCTCCAACCCACCCTGTTGCAAAATATATTTGCTTTTCCTTACAAGCCAGTAGTAATACAACTACCTTATGACCCAATGATTCCATTTCTGGGAATATATCTGAAAACATTGGAAACACTAATTGGAAAGAATATATGCACCCTTATGTTCACTGTAGTGTTATTTACAAAAGCCAAAATTTGGAAACAGACTAAGTACCCATCAGTAGATGAGTGGATAAAAAAACTGTAGTACATTTACAAAATTTTATTTTAAAGTGTTGAAAGTTATATACAAATAAGATAGCAGAACCAATGTTACATATTGTTAATATGTAACAATAGAAGAGCTAGGTTTTTGTGACTTTTAATATCTGAAAATTGCATTTTATATAATTCTAACAAAATGCTTTAGAATATGCCTATGATAAATTTTATACACGGAATAACATGAGAGGATACTGGAAATTTGTGTTGGGTATGTAGAATCTACCGGACTGAATAAATAATTTGATTAATACTGAATATGTAATAGCAACACCTGCACTACTTCAAATATCAATCAATTGCTTGAGTAATGACTTTTGGAGGGATAAGAAACAAAGTTTATAAAAAAAGAAGTCTAAGAAAGACACCTGAAGGTGGCATAACAATTGCATTCAAGAATCTGTGCTTTTGCCCTAATACAAATAAGGCATGGCTACATTATCCAGTTATCCAAATAGGCTGACAGTTATGTAGAAAGTATAAGCATGTCTCTCTTTCTTGTTTTGAGATTTATTCTGCCATGGAGTTCTCTATCTGTGCTTTCTGTGGAAGTAATAATTCTCTTTCATGTATGGGTACTTTATAGATAACAAGGCAAATAATTAACTTCATTTACACAACTGCTTGACAAAGTAGGCACACATTTTCTCATTTCACAGCCATAGAAATAAAAGCTTACAAAACTTAAATGCTGTAGTAAGTGGCAGAATCAGGATAAGAATTGAGGTCAGCCTGCCTCAACAATCTATACATTAAATTGCTTCCTATAATGCCATCATGAACAAACACATTTTAATGGAAGTGTTCCACTCACATCAACAAACATTTCCTTTAAGAGCAATGGCAAAATCTATTTTTATCAGGTGATATTAATTCCCCACTCTTTTTGGAGGAGGAGTGGGTGCTTTATTCAGCTCTTTTGTCTTTCTCTTGCTCAGTCTGCCTTCCAAAAAAGTGAATTCTATTCTCCTCTGTAAATTATATGATAAATCTGGAGTGGATTTTACTAGATAAATCCCTAAAGTGGATGGATGACAGTTATTTAGGGTGGTTTGTGACTGGGTCGACAAATCTAAATGATTTTGTGGAATGAATGCTAGCCAGCAGTTATAACTGTAATTCATATTATTCAATTTAGCTCTTAATTAGCAAAAACACTGACATGTTGATGTTGATTTTTCTCACTCTGGAATGTATGTCTCAATTGATTCCAAGTGCAGAAGAACAATGGGATGCTATTTTGGGGCTCACTAAAACACTATCCCTGGTATTAATTTAATAATTAATTTTCCTGACTATTTATATCATGAATACAATACTGGACACTTAAAAAACAGTGATAAATAAGACACTTTCTTATGTATATAATAAGAAATACATACAATTTAATATCAAGTATCTCTTAGCCAAATAATAGTATTCATCTCCCTGTTTACTATTTCTTACAACCCCACAGAAGGTGTTCAATAGCTCCAATGAAACTTTCTTTCAAATATAGGGCTTATGGATGGCTCATGAGAGGACTTGACTAAGAACCAAATATTTGACAGATTAACTGCAATTCACACTACAGGTCAAGGCATATCTAGCCACAGAAAATGCAAGGTATCCCAGAAAAATAGGCCATTGGCATTAAGGAGGACCAGCAGGAAACATCAAAGAGATATAGGTAATAATACCTGATACAAGAACAGCATTATGTAAGGATAATTTAATGAATAAGCATGAGTTGAAGCAGTCTATCAGTAAGCTTGTGTTAGTGGAGGTCCAGCCTGGGGACTGAAGTAAGACTGCAGTCTCTTAGATGATAGAATAGAGTAAAACACACCCTTATCTAGTCTCAGAGATTGACACAGCCACCAACCAGCAGTGACCGTGGAATGCTGAGGATGGCTCATCAACACACAAGAAAAATATACACAGAGACAACCAGGTCCTGTGGGGAAGTAGGAACAGAATGGCCACTCTCTCTAGTGGGGAATACCAGGCCACCCTCCCTAGGGGAGAGTGCCCTAGGGGAGAGCACCCCATCCTGTAGCCCGAGCAGGCTTTTATTGGGTTTGTTGGCATAAGAATTCAGGTAAATCTCATTACTCATTGCCAGGAAGAAAGGATCAAACAATAGACAACAAGGAAGTCTGAGGGCCTATTTGAGTCAGGTTGAAAGAGCTGTAAAAGACTTTAAGGAACAAACTTATTTCCTCCTTGGACCCTATTCATTCAATTGAGAGCATTCTAAACAAAACAGGTTTCACAGGATTTTACATATTCTTTCTTAGGCCAGATCACCCAGGGAACCCGCCCTTTTCAGCACAGGGCTGCACCACCCTGTCATTGTTTCAGGCTTAGGTGGAGCAAGAGAACTAAGGCAGCCAAGAGATTAGGAGATTTTCTTGCAGACCATGAGGACTCAGGCTTTGTCAAAACCGAGGGGTGAGGGTCCATCACTCCCTTTTGCTGTAGCCCACGAAGTCCTTCCTTGGGGGCCTCCCACGTGATCATGCCTGTCTTAGGTCATTCCCCCCTTGGGGAATCTTACCCATCAGTCATTGGCTAACCGACCAAGCATTGGGGACCAGGCAGGGTGAAGTAAAAGGAGCAGAAGTGGTGCTACTGTCAGGGAGATAAGCTTTTGTCTCCTTGCTCGCTTTCAGTTCCAAGGTCATTCCCTCAGCCTTAGCCTAGATGGGGGTTATAGCTTCTGATACCAGGCAGGGTGTTTCCCAACAAGAGTTAGTGACACAAGCATGGAAAAAAGACAATCCCATTCCTAGATGGCAGTGTTGGCTGAAAGGAAAGGAGGAAAATATCAGTATTAGCACTAAGATATAAGGTCAGAGTGACAAGTCTGACTGGTTATCTGGTGACCAAGCTCTGTGTTAAGTGATTACTACCATAGTTTCTACTAGAATCTAATTCAGGGCTGATTCTCAAAATCGGAGGTATATTGTCCTAGCTTTGAAGACTAAGTTAGGGAGCCAGGAAAATAATTACTACAATGTCTAGGGCAATGTCATGTTTCCAGTAGGTTCTGGTGAGCATTAGTAGAAAGATAGTGTCAAAGTATGGAAGGGAAAAAAGCCTGGATTAGCAGACAGAAAATATGGATTGTAAACTTGACTCAGCTAATAAATAGTTGACTAATCTTGGACAAACCACTTTAACTTCCTGGGATTTATTTTTGTGGCATATTTAGTAAAGAATTTGAACTATATAAATCAGTCCCCATTTTACAATTTTAACATTCTATGATAATAGTACAATGACTTGTATCTACCTCATGTTTTTCTGTTAGGACAGGTTTTATGAGCTGAATAACAAATTCTACCTGAAACCAGACCATGCCTTTACAAGTAATCCAATATCTGGACTGTATTTTTATTCAGTTGTATACACCTTACCAATACCACTAAAAGTGATACTCTTATTTTTACTTCTTTGTGTGGCCCTGCTTTTACGCCAAGCTTAAAATGATGTCAGTGAATCTCCACAATGCAATGTAGAATGAGTTTTTGTTTTGTTTGTCTATTTTGCAACTGAAATCACAATTTTATATTTCTTTGAAAATGGAGATAGTACTTAGCATAGAACATCAGCCTTTACAATATTAGTGGATAATCATTAAAACATGTTTTTGGATATGCTTCCTTAACTAGTGAATACTTTATTTTCCCTCTGAAATTTATCCCAACTACTATGGTTTATCTCATTTTAGATTTGTAGACTTGCTTTAGAAATACTTAAAGAATGAAATATATCCACTATTTTCATCTGCCAGGTGAAGAAAAGAAAGAAAATGGATCCATTCTCATCTTGTTGGTTTGTTTGTACCTTTTTAATGTTTTATGTTCGTTTGGGAAGATTTGTTGGCTAACAATGCTCTTCTTGTTTGGAAAAATTACATCTGTTGGGTAATACTATCCATGCCTTACTTGACAATGCTTCACAATTTATAGCATTGTATTGATTATGCCGTAATGTCCATTTGGTAAGTTTTGCAATTTCTTGACTCAGTGTAACAAGGAAATAACAAAAATATTTCATACCATTGAATGCTTCTGGGCTTCCACTAAATCATCTTATTCTTCCTTTGCAGAGTAAAGACTCCTCACAACCATCTATCATTTCCTAATATTTAGACTCTATGGTTAAAAGTCAGCAATTAAGTTTAATTTTGAAATATATATTTTTATTAAAATGTATCAACACAGTAATTCCTTGATTTTTGATTTCTAAAAATGGTAAAGTATTAAGAGAATCATATGGTACTGTATGAATTGAGTCTTATTTCATTTAACTGTTAGGAAATGATTTTCTAAAGTCAACAGTACAGAACATGCAGATTATGAGAATCAAAAGACAAAAATATGTTCTAACATAGTTTATAAATATTAATATTTCCAATTTAAGTGATCTCAAGGGTCCCTTTGAAGAATATATAATTATTATTACATTAATGCCTTATCTTACCTATTGCACTTGTGGCTCAAATGCTGAAAAACTGTACCTTCATAAATTTGATATGGCATATAGACCATATGTATATATGTATATATATATACATATATACATATGGTCTATATATGTGTGTGTGTGTGTGTGTGTGTGTGTGTGTATATATTAGGATGGCTCCTGTCAGCTCTCATTTATTGTCATCTCCTATTTTATTGTTCACAAGAATAACAATCCCCAAACTTTGTTTCTACAGATATGTGCATATTTATATAAAGGTATACCCAGAAGTGGCAGAAGACATTAATTATCATTAGTGTGAAAATGATGGAAGACTAAATTATGTGATTATGAAAGGAATTTTATAACACATTACTTATATACTTTAACTCATAACATTGACATTACTTTTGTCTTAAAAAAGCTTTTAAAATTGTTTCCATTTCCATGAAACAAAAGTATTGGTTTTGGTTTTCATTTATTCACTATACATCTAGTATTGTGAGGCAATGTGCTAGGAGTTGAAATACATGAATGACACACTCGATACTTATTTGGTGCATAAATATGAAAGATAGAGTGTATGCT
This sequence comes from Tonatia bakeri, assembly GCA_004024845.1. NCBI lineage: Eukaryota > Metazoa > Chordata > Mammalia > Chiroptera > Phyllostomidae > Tonatia > Tonatia bakeri. The sequence continues at coordinate 48,715 of PVIA01008176.1, forward strand.
ATTAAGGAGTTTAGAGTATCATGACTGATAGAAATAGGTACACACACAATTATAATACATAGTATTATGAAAATACATTAAAGAGACCCCTAATGTAGAGTTGTCATGAAAAGTTTTATGTATAAAGTGTTTTTAAGTGGATAAGTGAAGGACGAATAGAGATTTGCTGACTGATGGCAGTAGAATGGCATAAGGGAAAGATAAAAACTTCCAGTCCAAAGGAACAGCTTGCATTCCTAGAATTTGGTAAGATCAGGTGCATTTGAGGACCTGTCTCCTAAACTAAGTATTATCAACTTAATGATCAATAATGTGCAATACATGTGAACATATTTGGACTCATTTATTTTTCATCCCCTTCCTAGTTTTGGTTTAATCTGGTTTCCCATAGTTAGTCTCACAAACAATAAAAAAGCTAATTAAGAGAGAATATACTACAGCTAAATGCTTCATGCACATTAACAAGTTAGCTATGTCTTAGGATAACCTTGTTATTTGCATTGGTCTAGAGGAGGGAAAATATTAAAGAAACCAAAGAATGTTAGCATTTTAATAAATGCACACAGATTCACATACAGAAAGACTGTGATAACCGGTGACATTTATAGAATATTGTAGTCAATTGAGTACCTTCACTTGTTTTATTCCTTTTTTGGCTTTACAGTAACTCTGAAGGACAGGAGAGGATAGGTATGTAACTCTTACTGAGTCTAGGGTGCTTTCTCAACAGTACTTCTAAGGACTCAGACTAGGTCTTTTGATAAGGATTATTTTTTATCATAAAACCTTATCTCTCCATGTCTCCCTAAAGCAGTTGGGCAAGTCATCAGAATGTTTGGTTGCTTGCTCTTTCCCACTATATCATTCCTATATGGAAATAAACATATAATCTGTCATACAACTTATCACTATCTGAGAATGTGTGAATTGGAAACAGACTATTACAAGCATCAAAATATCTATCGTAGCCCAAGAATTGTGTGAGGTTCTGAAAATTTTGCATGGGAAAGAAGCAAAGTGGAGTTAGTAAATAAACATACATGAAATTACTGGAAAATCAATCATGTGTAACAAATAAAACTGCAGTAAGAATCAAAATCCATATTAAAAATATTAGGCTTTGAGAAGGAGTTGGTTAATTTGCATATTGTTTAGATCCAGATAAAGAGTTTTGGAGCAAGTGTAACTCATTTGTTGTCTATAGGAAATAAAAATGGTCAAATTTCCTGGAAAAACAACTAGAAAATGTTGAATTTTAATGACACTAAAACACAATTAGAAAATAATTATGCTTAAAGAAAAATCAGCTCATCAACTCTATTTGTAAAATTTGGATTATTTTTCTCTCTCCCAACCAACACATGGTACTGTCTCAAGCTTGTCTAGTCTACTAGAAGAAGGCATCATTGATTCTACTCATATTATTAACATTAAAAATCTATGAGGACTTTTTATTTTACAAAAATTACAAAATTTCTATAGCTAGTCACCAGAAATAAAATGGCTCACCAAAGTATCAAGGGGGATTTCTCATTTCAATTGAAAATGGATAACAAGCAGGATTTGTTTTGATTTATCAGTAAAACAAAATAAAAAAGCTTAAGGTTATAAAATGGATACATAGGAAATGACAGAGACAATTGTTGATATCACAAGTTCTGCTAATTTGTTCAATCCATAGGAATCACTACAATCTCCAATATGTCAGCTTTTTAAGCAACACAGGTTTTTAAAGTTTGTAGTGTTATAAGTTAAGATGACACAGGGTATCTTCTGAATAAAAGCCCAGATGTATCTGTGTTATAAATGGCAGACTTGCTGCTGCTGTCACCCAGCTGTCCACATAGGAATGAATGGTTTTAGTGAGTGAAGGCAGCTTTGAAAGATCATGTTAAATGTAACGTTTTGATGCACCACATTAACAAAAAAAATAAAATGTATATGATCTTATCAATAGGTAAAGAAAGAGCATTTGGTGAGATACAACATCCATTTGTGACCACAACATACAATAAAATGGGTATAGAAGGAAAGTTCATCAACATAATAAAGGCCATATATGGCAAACCCTCAGCCGATGACATACTCAATGGTGAAAAACTGAAAGCTTTTCCTCTAAAATCAGGAGCAAAACACTGATATCTACTCTCACCACTGTTATTAAACAAAGTACTGGAAATACTATCTGGAACAATCAGGCAAGAGAAAGAAAAGTCATCCAAATTGTGAGTAAAGACATAAAAGTATCACATTCTTCAGAAGTCATGATTCTTTATATAGGAAAACCTAAAGACAAGACTTCATACACACACACACACACACACACACAAACAATTAGAAACAATGAACAAATACAGTGCAATTGCAGGATACAAAATTAATGTATAAAATGTACTGCATTGATATAACAATTACATTTCAGAAAAAGAAGTGAAATAAACAACTCATTTTGCAGTTTCAACAAAAATAATAAAATACCTAGGAATAAACTTAAAGGATGTAAAGGGCCTGTATATTGAAAGCTACAAAGCATCAAAAGAGATCAAAAAATAAAATAAAATACAAATATATTCCATGTTCATAGATAGTAAGAATCAATATGGTTAAAATATTATATTACCCAAAGCAATATACAGATGTAATGCAATTCCCATCAAACTCTCAATGACATTTTTAAAAGAAAAAGAACAAAACTCTCATCAGAAGTATATGGAAACAGAAAAGACCCCAAAGAGCCAACATAATCCTCAGAAAAAAACAATGAAGGTATCACATACCTGACTTCAAATTATTCTACAGAGCAATGATAATGAAAACAGCATGGCACTGGCAGAAAAACAGACACACAAACCAAGGGAACAGAACTGAGAGCCCAGAGATAAAAGCACTTGCATAAGTGGAAATAATTGCGGATGAAGGAGCCAAGATACAATGGAGCAAAGAAATTATCTCCAATAAATGGTTCTGGGAAAATTGGAATGCCACATACAAAAACATGAAACTAGACTATAGAATGTCCCTATGTACTAAAATTAATTCAAAATGTATCAAAGACCTAAATGTAAGACCTGAAAGAATAAATTACATAGAAAAAAACATAGGGGCTAAACTTATTGACCTTTGTCTTAGAGAAGATTTTCTGAATTTGAACTCAAAGCCAGAGAAGTAAAGGCAACAATGAATGAATGGGACTATATCAAACTAAAAAACTTCTTTGCAGAAAAAGAAAAACAGCCAATAAAACAAAATGGTAACCAAACAAATGGGAGACAATATTTTCAAACAACTGTTTGGGATTAATAAGGGATTAATCCCAAATATAAGGGATTAACATCCAAAATATATAAATAGCTCATACAACTCAACATGAAACAAACAATCCAATTAAATAATAGGCAGAGTCCCTGAACAGAGACTTCTCCAAAGAAGAAAAGCAAAAGGGCAACTGATATATGAAAAGATGCTCAACTTCACTAACTATTAGGGAAATGCAACTCGAAACTACAACGATATTTGTTAGAATGGCTATTATCAACAAGACAAGCAATAACAAGTGTTGGAGAGGTTGTGGAGGAAAGGAACCCTCATGTACTGTTGGTAGGAATGTAAACTGGTATAGACACTGTGGAAAACAGTGTAGGAGTTCCTCAAAATATTAAGAATAGAATTACCGTATAATCCAGCAATCCCTCTTCTGGGTATCTGCCCCAAAATGTTTGAAAACATGTATTTGCAAAGATATATACACCTTATGTTCATTGCTGCATTATTCACTGTCTCCAAGACATGGAAACAACCAAAGTGTCCTTTGATGAATGATTGGATAAAGAAGACATTGTGCATACATACTATGGAATACCACTAAGACAAGAAAATATGAAATAATGCCATTCACAACAATAATGATGGACCTTGTGAATATTATATTAAGTGAAATAAGTCAATCAGAAAAAGTAAATAACCATATGATTGTATTCATATGTGGTATATAAAAATGAAACTCATAAACACAGACGATAGTATGGTGATTATAAGAGGGGAGAGAGGTGAGAAGTAGTAAAGGTAAGGGGGCCAAATATATGGTGACAGAAGAAGATATGACTTTAGGTGGTTGGCATACAATGAAATATACAGACTATGTATCAAAGAATTGTACAGTTGAAACCTATATAATCTTATGAATCGACATCAACCCAGTAAATTTAATTTAAAAACACCAATTCAAAAGAACCTATGCACCCCAATGTTCATAGCAGCACAATTTGTACTAGCCAGGTGTTGGAAGCAACCTAAGTGCCAATCAGTACACAGCTTCATCCATTCTGCTGTTGTTTCCCTGTAAGTTGTTCTTTATTTCAATTAGTGTATCTTTCATTTCTGACTGGGTCTTTTTATGTTGCTGAGGTCCTCACTAAGTTACTTGAGCATCCTTGTAACAGTGTCTTGAACTCTGCATCTGATAGATTACTTATCTCCATTTCATGTATCTTTTTCTGAAGTTTAGATCTGTTCTTTCATTCGGGCCATGTTTCTTTGTCTCCTCATTTTGGAAGCCTCCCTGTGTCTGTTTCTATGCATTAGGTAGAGCTGCTTTGACTCTGTGTCTTGGTAGTGTGGCCTAATGCAGTAGGTGTCCTGTAGGGTCCAGTGGCCCATCCTCCCCTGTCACCCAAGCTGGGTATTGGAGGTGCACTCTTCATGTGGGCTGAGTGCACTCTCCTCTTGTAGCTGAGACTTCATTGCTGTTGGCAGATCAATGGGAGGGATTTAGCTAGGGCAGTCAGCTGTAAGGACTGGCTGTGACCACTGACCACCAGCCTCCACTCTCCATGGAGGATCAGCTATGCAGGGGCAGGGTGGTGGTGCTCCGAGTTGGTCTGTAGTGGTCCACTGGCTGGGCTGGCCCTGGGGTTTCCCAGGTGGTGCAGGTCAAGGTCAGCTCCAACCTGTGCCTGAGGTACCCTGCCTGAGCTATAAAGACGCTAGGGCTCACTGAAGCCAGCTGTTGCTTGTTTGACAGGATTTTGAGCCAAGACCTGCCATGCATATGGAAAAGCAGCTTGGATATCCCCATAATTTGGGTGGGGCGGAGTCTCTGGGATCTCCAAAGGAGGTCAAACAGTGTTAGTCAGGTTGATGGAGTCTGAGATGTGGCACCAGCTTGCTGGCACTGTGGAAGGAAGGTTTAGCAAAGGGACAATGACCCCTGCTTGCCTCGATGCCAGATCCTTCAGTTTCTCCCTCTATAACATTGGTGCCTTTCAAATTGCTACCCTAGTGCTTGAGCTCAGTCAGAGGGAGTGAGTCTGTGTAGGTAAGTCTGTGTGTGGGTTATTTAAGAGGAATTGCTTGGGGCTTCAGCAGTTTCTTCTGACTAAATCCCCACAGGTTTTTGCAGCCAGAAGTGAGGACTGATCTTTTTGCACTTGAATTCTGGGTTGGGGGGCCTAGAGTTGGTCTACAACTCCTCGCTCCAGAGATGTCCCTTCAATATTTTTATCCACATGGTGAGGGATCAGCCCATTCAGTGTCTGCACCTCTCCTACTAGTCAGGATGAGTATAGTTTCTTTAATTCCAAAGTTGTCAGACTTCCATTCAACTTGATTTCATGGTTGTCAGACATCCTTTCAACTTGATTTCTGACAGTTCTGAGTGATGGTTGTTTTATATTTTAGTTGTAATTTTGATGTGGTTGTGCCAAGAGGTGAGCCATGTCTGCCTATGCCACAATCTTGACTGGAAGTCCTAGGAATTAAAACAAAATAAACAGTTATGAATGAATGGTGTGAACATTGAGATAATGTCCTTTTAAAGTGCAATTTGTAAACTCTAAAATACTGTACTTGTTATGTGTCTTTGAATTTGCTAAAATGTGTGTGGTCTAAATTTCCAATTAGGGATGATTATTTATAAAAATTTTGAATTATCATCTCACCTATATTTTAGTTTTAAATTGAAATGTAATTTGTCAATGCAAACAGGTTGATCCATATAAATGCTTTGAAATACCTGATCTCTATTACACAATTGAGAGATATTTGGAATATTCTAATTAACTACATTGTATTAATGGTCATAAGAACCCACAAAATAAACTATTACCTATTAGATAAAGAAATGAGTAGCTTATTTGAAGGATATACAAAAAAATGATCTTCCATGGGATCCTGTATTGTTGTGACAACTAGCAATTGCATATTTACTGATGCATATAACACATCATCTTTACACTAAAAGCATGTAGATGAATATTTTTTGTCATCAACACTGTCTATGTAAATCTTATGTGAAAAATCAAAGAAAATAATATATTCTTCAACTATTTTATTGCTTATAGTTTTCAATGTTTATGGGGCCTTATATTTTTAGGTTTTAATTAGTTTTCCCTTATATACACAAGAATTTTCTCCTGGTTGTTTGTTATTTTATTAGAAAAAAATATACTATGGTAGAGAGAGATAAAGAATCTAGTTAAAGTTTAAAAGAGTAAAGATCATGATATTTATCACATGGTAGGAAATTAGTAAGTGTTTGGTAACTTGCTGATCATATCTAGATTGAAAATGCTAAATGAACAATAATGATTCTTGGTCCCTTTTTTATTGCATGTTTATTCTTCCCCATGGTATGAAGAAAGTAAACTTTTCTTAAGTATAACTAGATAAGCACTTTCCCTAATGTACTACAATTCTACTGCCCTTCTATTTCTATTGCAATGTTTTCAAATATCCCAGCTGCTTTCTTCCCTTGTGTCATGCTCAATCTTCTTTCATGCATTTATACTAGGTTAGGAGACAATAACATAATATAACATGACTGATACAAGTGAACATGACTCATTACTCTATTTTACATCAGCCTAGGAAAATTTGATCAGTTTTGGTTAGAAAAACTATTTTTGGAGTGATACCTTTCTCTGATCTTTCACTTTGAATATGCATTAGGCTGTAGTAAGGACTTCAAAGTCTATATAGAAATCCATGTGATGCATGAGATCTTGCTTAACTAAACATCTTTATACATTTATTTAAGACTTTTTTCTATTCTTGCAGAGGAAAAGTTTCAACTTGTAGATACCATACAAATTATAAATAAAAATCAGATTTTCAAATGATGACCTTGCTTTGGGATGCAGTTTAAAACATTTTTTTTGGTACATGGGAGTACAAGTTTAATGTAGCCAATGCACAAAGCTAATTATAAGGATGTTGTCTTGATTTATTTAAAACATATTTTCTCTAAATCCCAAAGCAAGGGTTCTTTTCTTGAGTCACTATATTCAGGCATGTTTTACTGGACATACTGCAACAGACTAAAGATCAAATAAAGTATAAATTCCTAAATCTAGATTTACATGGATTAGGTAAATTCAGCTATATGGTAATCCAAGTAATACAAAGAACTGCTTTTAGCAATTTCAATTGCCTGGAGATGGAATCCTTCTTTGACCCATATACTGAGGAAATATGCTGCATTGCATACTAATGAGTTAAAAAATTTAAACTTTTTAACCCAATGAAAAGTACTGAAGGAAAAATTGGAGACACTTCCTCACACTAACCAGGTAGCCTTAACAAAAGATGTATTGGAGTTCAGATTTTGGGTGAGATCAGATAAATTAGTTAACTCTGTTACTACTCTTTTATGCATGACAGTGGTCTACAGACTCAATTTGAGACACAGCAACTGGACTGAAGTAGATTTTTGCTCAATAAATTAATTTTAGTGATAATTTTTCTCAAATAATAATAATAATAATAATTAATAATAATATTCTAGGGCAGCATTGTATCCAGTGTAGCCATATATGGAATGTTATTATTATTATTATTATTACTTTATTTTTATTATTGACACTTTTACAGATGTCCCCATTCTCTCCTTTGCCCACTTTCTCTCAGCCTCCACCCCTGCTTCCATCTGGTCATCACCCTACTGTTGTCTGTTTCTATGGGTTATACATATATGTTCTTTGGCTAATCTCTTCACCTTTCATCCAGTCACCTCTACCTCTTCCCCATGAAATTATTATTAGGAGGGATCATACATTCTGGTCAAAATTGTTGATTTGATATAAATCTCTATGTATAGAGTATGAATTTTCCTTAACTATTTTCAAACTAACTCATCATACAGTTTCACATAGCATTTGTTAAGGTGATATAAAATTTAGTCATTATTTAAAATATTCTACTTTATCCACTACAGAAATTTGGTAACCTAAGACAAATAGATTTTCAAAATATTTATTCAGTAGATGGATGCTTTTCTATAGCTCCTTTAAGAAGTAATGTTAGTTGAATTTTTGGGGGCACTCCTTTAGCCACTCTGACAAATATCTATTTTATTTAAATTACCTCATTTCTACTTATTTATCCAATTTGTAATCATTTATTTTTTTAATAAATTATAAATGGTATTCATCTTTTAGCAACTACCTGTACTTCACAGGCCTAATACAGACAATATGACTTATTACTTTTATTCACAATAATATGAAAGAAAATAAACTAAAATGAAAATTATGAGACTAATTTTTAAAAAAGTAATTTAGGCACAAAGACTAATACCTATTATATTTGATGTTTACTTGACTTATGAGTTTCATCTCTGAACTATTATTTCTCTAGCTTAGTTTTCTTAGTACCCTTTAAGTCACAAGACATTTTATCTCAATTTATGTTTTTCCAACTGAAAGTAATAAAATCTTTATTTTTGTAACAAAGCAGTTGTTCACATTTCACTCTTTCTTTGATAGCATCTTTCAGTCTTCTTAATACTTTTGTGCTTCCTACTGCACAAAAAAAAGATGGACAATTTCTTCCAAATTAAATAAATATTCGGACAAAATCCCAAACAATTCCTCATTGCATCGTGAGCCAAATAATGCAAAGATAAGAAATAAATTTTAATATTTTGGTGACATCTTACTGAATTGTCCATTTTTAACATAGATCAGTCAATAAAGTACACTGATTATAAGCCAGACAGAAGATGATCTCAAACGTCTCACCATCTACTATACTTTTTTCAATGCATCAGTCACATTATTCATAAGAAAACACAATTGACTGGCTGGTCTGCCAATCAAAAGAGTGTAAAATGCCAAAAGAAAATACTTCTGATTATGTATGCATATGAATTATAGAATCTACTTCTAAGAAGATGTTCCATAAGCCAGTGACTTCCACCTTAATTTTTGTTTACAGTGTAATACTGGGAAAATTTTCAGTAATGTGGGCACAGTTCTAGATCCCTTTTTAAAAAAAATGTGATAACTTCTGTCCCCAATTCCAGTTGATTAACCTGTAATAAAAAATGTTTTGAGATTCTTAGTGAATTGTTCTTCTTTCCACAAAATCAACTCCAAATTTTTTCAAGCCATACCCTGAGATAAAATATTTCTTAAATATCAGTGTCATCATTATTGCCATTATTATTATTTTAATTAATATATTTCTAAATTTGTATCCTCCTTTATTGTTCTTGGAGTATATGTTCACATGAGTCAGTTTAGCATATCAATGGACAATAATAGAATCGACAATAGAAAAATTAGGACTTGGACCCCTTAGGAGAATCACTTTGCACTATAATACTTGGGGTGATAGTGAATTTAATGATTTAAAAACTACTTTCTAAGTTTCTGGGCAAGATGATGGAGTAGGTAAACACTGTGCTTGCTTTCTCCCACTACCACATCAAAATTACAACTAAACTACAGAACAACCATCACGGAGAACTGCCTGAAGTCTAGCTTAACAGAAGTATTATAACAAAGGATATACCAGAAAAGCCATGTCCAGACTAGTAGGAGTAGCAGAGATTTGGAACAGGGTAGCTTCATATCCATGTGTGGTAATTAAAGATCAAGAGGCCTATCTTCTTGATCTTTAAGGAGGGCACACACAACCCACAAAAGGGACACAATGGGGCACCCAACTCAGATGGACAGGGAGACTACTCCACTAGCCCCCACAGAACACCTACTACATAATGTCATTTTATCAAGTTCAGTATATGTAGTGGCAGCTCTACCTAATATATAGAAACAAACAAAGAGAGGCAGCCAGAATGAGGAGAAAAAATGTACCAAATAAAAAAAGAACAAAACTCTAGAAAAAGAACTAAACAAAATGGAGACAAGCAACCTACCAAATGCAAAGTTTAAAACACTAGTTATAAGGATGCCCATTGATTCAAGTGAAGACTTCAACAAAGAGATAGGAAACATAAAAGTAGAGTTAGAAAATGTAAAAGAATTATTCAAAGCTGAAGAATACAATAACTAATATGAGGAATACATTAGATAAAATCAATAGTAGTTTAGATAGAGCAGAGGATTGAATCAGTGATTTGGAAGATAAAGTAGCAGAACAACCTAATCATAACAACAAAATAATATTAATAACAATAATCCACAAAAAAGAGAATAGTTTAAGAGACCTCTGGGACAACATCAAGTGTAACAACATTCACATACTATGGTTACCAGAAGAAGAAAGAGAACAAGGAGTCAAAAACCTGTTTGAAGTCCTGGCTGGTGTGGCTCAGTGGATTGAGTGTTGGCCTGTCATCCAAAGATTTGCTGGTTCAATTCACAGTTGGGGCACATGCTAGAGTTGCTGGCCAGGTCCCCATTTGGGGGTACCTGAGAAGCAACCACACACTGATGTTTCTCTCCCCTTTCTTTCTCTCTCCCTTCTGGTTTCTAAAAATAAATAAATAAAATATTAAAAAAAACTATTTGAAGAAATGATGGAAAACTTCCTTAACCTGGTGATGTAAATGGACATATAAGTCCACAAAGCTCAGAGAGTCCCAAACAATGTAAATCTAAACAGGCCCACACCAAGACACACAGTAATTAAAATGCCAAAGATTTAAAACAGAGAATCTTAAAAACAGCAAGAGAAATGTAGATATTTACCAAGGAGCTCCCATAAGACTGTACATTGATTTCTCAACAGAAGTATTTCAGGCCAGAAGGGACTGGCACAAAATATTCAATGTGATGCAAAGCAAGGATCTACAACAAAGATTGCTCTATCCAGCAACACTATTATTTAGAATCAAATAACAGATAAAGAGCTTCCCAGACAAGGAAAAGCTAAAGGATTTCATCACCCCCAAACCAGTAGTACAAGAAATGTTTAAAACTTCTTTATGAAAAAAGAAAAAACATGTAAAAATGCAAATAATAAAATGGTAATAACTACATATCTATCAACAATTACTTTAAAGGTAAATAGATTAAATGCACCAATCAAAAGACATAAAGTGGAAAAAATAATGATAAAAAATATGAACAATAAAATGGCAATAAATACCATCTATCAACAATCGAAGACAAACAAATAACTGAATAAGCAGAACAGAAACAGACTCATACATATGGAAAACATTTTGATGGTTGCCAGATGGGATGAGGAATGATGGAATGAGTGAAAAAGTTGAAGGGACTGGGAATTACAAATTGGTTGTTGCAGAATAGCCATGGGGATGTAAGAGTACAGTATATGGAATATAATCAATAACATGCTAATAACTATGATGCTTAGGCTTCAGTCACCTTCAAAGCACTCTCCATTTGATGCAATGAACCTACAGAGATATTTTTCTTGCTGCTCTAAACAGTTTTTAAACTTGTCAATTTTGATGCTGTTTAGTGCTCTATTTATTGTTTCATCTCCTCCACATTTGAGGAGTTTTTTTTTTAATCTGGGAAAACAACAAAAAAGTTGTTTGGGGCAAGATGGGGTGAATAGGGAGGGTGGTGCATGGAGGCCATAACTTTTGTAGTCATAAACTGCTGAACACTCAGTGTGGTGTGGGCAGATGCACTTATAAATCACCCACCATGAAATGGACAAATGCATTGAAAGAGTCTTCAAACAAAAAATTCACTGAAGCCAAATGCATCCTCTCACAACAATGACAGCTAATACATTGATACAAATAGGATCCCAGAACACTCACCTAGTGGGGGAATCGTGTACAGGAAAATCTACCTGTATAAAATTTGCCAAGAATTGGTTTTTAAAACACATCCTAAATGTTTGTAAATTTGTTATATTAGAGTTAAATTTAGCATGCTTTCAAAAACGTGAATAGAACTTGACTTATGCTATACATCTTTCAATGCATAATAGGTTAGATTATTATTTCACCAAAACATAACTGTAAGTTATAAATACTATTTTGAGGTAGGCTGCTGTAACATAGGTCTTAGGTCTTGAACTTGTCTCTCAATATTTTATCATTAGACAGGAAATATAGTTGTGGATTCACAGCCAGGAGGTCCAATAGCATATTTTCTCCATCTAGTAGGCAAAATAACATTTCATACACCCTGACCTTGTCTATGTTTTAAGAAAATTTGAAAAACATGTTATAGTGATTGCAAATTAATACAAAACACTCTGAGATCAGGATTAATATTTAAAAAATAGGTAGCTTTATAGACTGCTTTCATTATAGTTCATCCTAAAATGGCTTATCCCACATTCAATTCTTCCATTCTCTAGTATCTGTTCATTAAATTTGAAAGAATGAGACATGAATTTAGCAAAATATTACCTTGCTACCCAGATCAGATAAAAAATCAATGAACTTATTAAAGCATTATGCATTGCTTCCATGCATTAAATAGTAAAAGATATTTTCTCATGAAGAGAATTCATATTTTCTTTTTTTATGTTTATGATATGTTTAAATATATTTTATTGATTATACTATTACAAGTGTCCCATATTACCCCTTTATTCCCCCCTGCCCTGCACACTCTCTCCCACTCACATTTCCTCTCCCCTCCCTTAGTTCATGTTCATGGGTTGTACATATAAGTTTTTTGGCTTCTCCATTTCCTATAGTATTCTTAACCTCCCCTTATCTATCTTCTACCTAACATTTATGCTACTTATTCCCTGTACATTTCCCCCATTCCCTTCCTCCCCTTCCCTACTGATAACCCTCCCTGTGATCTCCATTACTGAGATTCTGTTCCTGTTCTAGTTGTTTGCTTAGTCTGTTTTTGTTTTGTTTTGTTTTAGGTTCAATTGATAGTTGTGAGTTTGTTGTCATTTTACTCTTCATACTTTTGATCTTCTTTTTCTTAGATAAGCACTTTAACATTTTATATAATAAGGGCTTGGTGATAATGAACTCCTTTAACTTTACCTTATCTGAGGATCATTTTATCTGCCTTTCCATTCTAAGTGATAGCTTGGTGGACAGAGTAATCTTGGATGTAGGTCCTGGCCCTTCATGACTTGGAATACTTCTTTCCAGCCCCTTCTTGCCTGTAAGGTTCCTTTTGAGAAATCAGCTGATAGTCTTATGGGAGTTCCTTTATAGGTAACTGTCTCCTTTTGTCTTGGTGCTTTTAAGATTCTCTCCTTAGCTCCTACTCTTTGCAACAACATGGGTGGAACTGGAAAGTATTATGTTAAGTGAAGTAAGTCAGGCAGTGAAAGACAAATACCATATGATTTCACCTATAAGTGGAACCTAATTAACAAAACAAACTGACAAGCAAAATACAGCCAGAGACATTGAAATCAACAACAAGCTGACAGTAACCAGAGAGGGGAGTGGGAAATAACATGGAAAAGAAGGGAAAGGGATGTAGATGAACATGAATGAGGGGCCCATGGACAGAGGCAAGGGGGGTTAGGATTGAGGGTAGGAGGTGGGCGTGGGTAGGGTGGGGGAAAGTGGTGGTGGGAAAATGGAGACAACTGTATTTGAACATCAATAATAAACGTTAAAAAAAGATTCCCTCCTTATCTTTAACCTTGAGTAATGTAATTATGGTGTGCTTTGGTATGTGCTTCCATGGGTCCAAATCCTTTGGGACTCTCTGAGCTTCCTGGACTTCCTGGAAGTCTATTTCCTTTGCCAGATTGGGGAAGTTCTCCGTTATGTTTTCAAATAAATTTTTGATTTCTTGCTCTTCCTCTCTTCCTTCTGGCATCCCTGTGATTTGGATGTTGGAACATTTAAAGTTGTCCTTGAGGTTCCTAAGCTTCTTCTCATTTTTAAAAAAGATTTTATTTATTTATTTTTATAGAGGAGGAAATGAGGGAGAAAGAGAAGGAGAGAAACATCAATGTGTGGTTACCTGTTGCATGCCTCCTACTTGGGACCTGTCCCACAACCCAGGTATATGCCCTAGACTGAAAATCGAACTGGCAACCCTTTGATTTGCAGGCCGGCACTCAACCACTGAGCCATACGAGTCAGGGTTCTCCTCATTTTTTTGAATTCTTATTTATTCATTCTACTCCAGTTGGATGTTTATTTTTTTCCTTTTGCTCCAAATCATTGATTTGTGTCCTGGTTTCCTTTCCTTCACTGTTGGTTCCCTGTATATTTGCTTTATTTTACTTTGGGTAGCCTTCATTTCTTCCTGCATTTTGCTACTGAGCTCTGTAAGTTCTATGAGTATCCTGATTACCAGTATTTTGAACTTTGCATCAGATAGGTTGTCTATGTCCTGGTCACTAGCTCTTCTTCTGGAGTTTAGGTCTGTATTTTTGGGGGCCATATTTCTTTGTCTCAGCACACCTGTTAAGTTGTACAGAGACAGAGCCTTAGGTATTCACCAGGCAGGTTAATCCTCTTTGCTGCATTGTGACACCGTCTTTGATGGAGGGGTGAGAGAGGAAACAGTACCGCTTCCTTATTCCACTGTAACCCCACTTTCTAATGAACTCTCCTGTGAGATTGGGAGTTTCTCCCGTTGTTGCAACCCCTGTAGTATTTTACAGCTAGAGATTTTGATTCTTTTATTTCCTGTTCAGCCAGCCCCACTTTGACTATGAGGTCTGTTGTCTTGCCACATGTCCTCTCCTCTCAGCTGCCCGTCTCCAGTCTCCACCCCTTCTACCAGTCTGGATCAATATTTCTTTAACTCCTTGGTTGTTGGCATTCCATGCAGTTTGATTTTTGGCACTTCTGGTTGTTTATTGTTTCTTAAATTGGTTGTTATCCTTCTTTTGGTTGTGCAAGCAAGTGAAGTATTTCTACATATGCCTCCATCTTGGCCAGAACCCTCTGGTGCAACTTTTAAAATCTCAATTGTTATATCTGAAATAACACTACATGTTTCTATAAAAGAAAGAGTTTAAAAATAATTATACTTAACAACTCTAACTTGCTCATTATACATTCTCATGCAAAGCTAAGGTGGTACATACTTATTTGATCACTCTTTGTGTTTATCTGCTGCAATAAATCTGGGAAAATCTAGGCACTTTCTAATATACATCAGAGTAGCCATTATCTGACATAGTTACTAGTAGTCAAGTGTAGCTCCTATAAAACTTCATTATTCTTTTTCTTCTCTCCTCATTTCAAGATTATTTATTTCTTTAAAGTCTTTTCTGCATCCAATTCAGAAACTGTTTTCACTTTTGTTGTGTTTTGGGATAGTTAGTTTCCATAAAACTGAAATTACTTAAAACACATACAATTGAAATTAAATATCTAGTTTCATTGGTACACACACACACACACACACACACAGTCTGTTCAGAAGATATCTGGCTATGTAATATGAAAAATAGAGATATCTATTGAAGAAGATACAAAAAATATTGTACATAGGACAATGATGCCTCAGTCCCCTTCAAAGTAGGCACCTTGGGACCTCACACAGTTCTCAAAATTGCCATCAGTTGCCTGATCATATTTTCCTGAATCTCATTGACACTCTGAAATCTCCTCCCTTTCAAAGGTGATTTCAGTTTTGGGAAAAGCCAGAAGTCATGGGTTGCCAAATATGGGCTGTAGGGGACCTGAGACATTTGGGTGATTTGATGTTTTGTTAAAAACTGTGCATGAAAGGCAATGCATGAGAGGGTGCTTTGTCATCATGAAGTTGACAACCACCAGATGCCCATACTTGTGGCCTTCTGAATTATCTGGATAGTTTGCTTGGAGGAATGTTCAAGCTTAACACAAAATTTGATGCAGATTCATTACTCTACTTGCTCAGTCATTTGAATGCACTGGCCACACAGCACACATGCTCACTCAATGATGCCTACTGCCTCCTCTGACTAGTACAGTGAAGTCATCTTTGTTCTTGCATATGTGTTCCAGTCCACTCTCCTTGGCTGCCAGGTCACACTGATGTTGTGCAAAGTGTTCTTGTTATATTAACAATGACTTCTTCCAGACAAATCCGTATACATACACACACATGGTGGGGCAAAAGTAGGTTTACAGTTGCAAATATCCAGAACTTATCAAAGCTTATTCTTGTATTACTATTTATTAATTATTGTATTGTCTTTATACTCATTTTACCCTTTTTAAGTTGAATTCTCAAAGGATTACCAATATAAATGACATCACACTGTAATTTTCCTAGGTGCACTTCTTTCATTTGTGCAAGGAGATGCATTAGAACAGTACATAAGACTCTGGCATGAGAGGAGATAGAGGGAGGGGTTACGAAAGAGAAAGTGTCTTACAACTTCCCACTGAAATACTCAAGAAGCTATATAAAAAGATAATAAACCATAACAAAAAATTGTTGAAAGACTGTTGTCATGATTTAAAAATACACTTCACTACTTATAAAGCAAGTGGCACATAGTTCATAGAAATAATTATTGACTCATCTAGGAAATGTTACATTTTTACATAACTGATAGAAAGGTAAGAAGCTCATTTTGTTTTACTTTATTTTAAAAGATTTTATTTATTTATTTTTAGAGAGGGAAGGGAGGGAGAAAGAGAGAGAGCAAGAAACATCAATGTGTGGTTGCTGGGGGCTGTGGCCTGCAACCCAGGCATGTGCCCTGACTGGGAATCAAGCCTGCGACGCTTTGGTTTGCAGCCCGCGCTTTGTTTTACTTTTCTATAGGAACCAACTAGGTAATTGGACAGCCATTCCTTTGTCATAGTGATTATTGCCAGCATATTCTCTCTCTTTCTCTCACTCTATTTATCTATCATCTATCTATCATCTATCTATCTATATATCTATCAATCATCTATCTATCTACCTATTTTTCTAATTTTTCTATCCTTCCATGTGATAAAATTTATTCCGCAGGAAACTTTGGAGAATTATACAGGGATAGGCAAAAGTAGGTTTACAGTTGTCTGTATGGAAATATTTCAATAATTACTAAATAATAATACAAGAATAAACCCTGTGTTTTGAATACTCACAACTACAACCTTACTTTGGCCCACCTCTGTATGATGCTCTTGGAGCAGTCCCATAAAATAAAAAATGTCTCAAAAGATAAATTAGAAAATGAAGAGCCTGTGTGAGATATGCAGGTCAATACTATGATTTTGGTCAAAGGAAAAGTTAGAAAAAATATTTTAATTCTTACCTGGATTTATTTTTCTTTATCACTGTCTAACATACTTTTGTAAGTTTTTAATTATAACATAAGCTGCAGAAGAGCAGATGTTGATCACTTTTTGTCTAGTTCTTAAATTAAGTACTAAGAAGAATGCCTGGCATATTGAGATGCTCAATATCAAATAGCTAATTGAAGGAATCTTTCTATATACTCTTAAGGAGAAAATCTGAATAAAATTTACATCTATAATTTGCCTCTCTCTGACCTCTACTGGAATTCAATATTCTTCAGAGGAAGGATGAAACTTTACTTTGGTTATTTTAATTACTTTAGTTCAAAAGTATTCTGTCACCTTTAATTTCCTTTATAGCACCTAGAGCCTATGCTAAACCTAATATCTGATCAAGTATCATCCGATTTTATCTATATTTTTATCCCAAAATGATGGATAACTTTTGGAGAACTGGACACAATTAAGCATATGGTAATTATGTGCTTTATACATATACAAGAATTTTATTTGGAAATATATTTAATGAACTTGATTATAACAGTGAGATAAATTTCAGATGCAAAGTAAAATTCCCTCTGTAAATCACTTGGAGTCATTACGTTTTGCCCTTATTTTTGTCCTTCCCCACCTTTGACATGGATGTTCTTTCCTACATTCTAGAAGGACTCCCCTCTGGCAGAATAAGAAATGAAACACAGTGTTACTGATTGACTCAGTTGATAAGCATGCCTTGTTATCAAAATAAAATTGATCTAGTTCATCATTCAAATGTTAACTTTGTGTTTTGCTGAAAACTGAATGTAGTGTTAATTGTTGATTTTTTTGGATTGAGTGGTCTTGCCTATATTAATGTGGTTATACAAATATAGATAAAGTAAGAATTTAAAATGCTACATAGACATAGGAAATAACCATTTCTTCGTATTCTTTGCACTACAAAGCTAACAAATTTAGTCTTTTTTATTATTATCAAGAAACACATCTGGATTTTCTAAATTTTCATTACTCAGAGTTCAACAGAAGTCTTAGCAGGAGAATGACATGAACATTAATCTATTTCAATAGCTAGTTCTTAAAAGAATCCTATTTAGGGCTTTGGTGCATTTCAATTTCCCTATACAGCTTATAAATTTGTGACTTTTGGAGGTCAACCTGGACCATCTGCTAACCATTCTATATTAGTTTACCAGACCTTGAGATGATGAGGGAGCAGGTGAATCAGGAACAGAGGTATGGTTTCTGAAGACAACAGGATATATAACACCTGGGTTCTTTTATTAGTTTTATATTCTTTCCCTGCGAATGAGAGCCAACCACCTTTTCTTCCTAGCATTATGAATTTTCTATCCCTTTATTTCTCTGACTTTTCCTGTTTCTTATTTCTATTCCCTGCCTTCATTTCCCCAAGTTACAAATGGGAAAGGCCATGCACAGCTTGATTTATTATATTATTCTATACCAATCATGAAGTTATACTGATGCATGAGTACATGTGTGATAGCAAAAACTTCTATTGTGTACCTAATATGTGTCAAGAACAAGAACAAAAGCTTTCACAGGGAGTCTCATGTAATCTCCACCCCCAAAAAACAGATCCCCTATGCAGTGGCTGCAACGATGATCTCCTTTTCACAAGAGATTAAGCAGCCTGCCTATAGTCATACAGCTAATAATGGACACAGTCACAATTTTAACCAGTAGGGTATGGTTTGGGGATTAAGCCGGACTAAATATATACCAAAGTAACTCTTAATCCATGCTTTTAACTATCAACCTGAGTCGTTGTTGAGAATTCAACACTAACAGGAATCCCCAATTTGTAGTATAGTTAAGAAGGAAACTTTATTCAGTTCAAATAGCTTAATTATGATACAGCACAGCTGTGAGTACAGCAGGGCTCTGAGGACTCCCATGGATTAGGTGGCTCCAGGGTAAGGACTCTCTCCAGCTAGACAACTCTGGTCTACTGTGGTCTGCTCCACCTGCTCTGACTTTGTCCACTCAGTTCTGTTTTGTGCTGATCTGCTTCACTATGCTCCTGTGAGACACCTTTGGTGTTTAGGCCCCAGCCAGGGAAATGCAGTCTTTTAGTCTTCAGTGAAAAGGGAAAGGGCACTTCCTGAGCCAGAGGGGAACTGATAGATGTAGACAGAAGTTTCTGTCCCTGATCCCTGATTGGTCTGTCCTTATGCAAATGAGCACTCTAAATCATCACAGTGTGATTGGCCCCAAAGGCACTGTCCTAATTGTTCAAAATAAAGATGTTTTGATTGGTTGGTGAACATGCTGATGGGAAATATAGCTATGCAGCTCTGATTGGATGGGGAAAGCCTCTATCCTATTGGTTGACATACAATTTCAGGAATTCGTTTGTAAGGGCTGGCTCAGATGGCTGAAAAATAGTGCAGGCTGGAAGTTCAGTGCAAGCTTCTTCCTGAAGTGCAGTTTGCATGAGAGGTCCCTGTGTAAAAATGGCTGCTGGGCTCTGTTTTGTTTGTTTTTTTGTTTTGTTTTGAATTTGAGTCGTTAGCCACCAGAAGATCTACTTACTAGGTATCTTCTTTCTCAGGGTGTATATAAACACTGTACTGTGTTTTGTGTAATTTGTTGATTTTACCAAGCTGTCATTTAGATTTTTGCCCATATAACTAATAAAAATGTGGGACAGAGCAGGTCTGTGGTTCATTGCTTGTCCATTTTTTAATCATTGGTAAGTGTTCTGAAGCATCAGGATTCTAATCTCTGTTAATTTACTGTCAACTTTAAGACTTTATTAATAAGCAGTGCATCTGAGTACTCAGATCTAGCAGAGACTATGGTTCTCCTATGATATTGCCATGGAAAGGTCTGATTGGTGGAGATTATGTTTTTCACATAGACTGGATCTGCTAATGCTGACATTTTGGCCCATAAGCACATTCCACCTGTAGGAGGCAGATTACTGAGCAGTTTTGAGCTGACCCATATAACAGCATTAGTCTGTCTAGCTATTTGTTCAAAGTCATTTTATTTTAAAATAATAAAAATATGTATTAAGTAATTATTGTGTACCATACACTGTGATAAGCACCTTGTATTTATTATCTTATTTATTGTACACATCTATCCTAAGAGGCAAGCGTCTTTATTATTCACATTTTACAGATAAAGAAAGAAAGCTAGTAAACTAGGGATTTGAGAATAAATCCAAGACTGATTTAAAAGCCTATGTTTTATCCACCATGCATATTAGCTTTATTTAAACTTAACTATTTGAAGGTTGTCATTCATCTTTACGATTGGTACCAAGAGAAGGATGTTATCCCTCAGAATAGCAATCACCTGTTGGTTTATGAGATCATCAGTGCCCCTGGCATTTTCCTAGTAGTTAGCACTTCTTTTCCAAATGGAAGGAAAGAGAATAGCCAGTAGCAATCATCCCTTACAACTCTGTCACCTGAGGTGGTGTGATTTTACTTGTACAGGGTTGTGCTTTCTTTCTCTTTGTCATTGTCTTTGGTAGTAATTCTTGTTTCTTAACCTGAGTAATCTCTACTGTCTTCCTTCTAATGTCATGAATTACAATTATCAAGGATTACCACAAATTTTTTGGTGCTTTGCTTAAACAGACTGTTTATAGATAGTAGATTAGGCTGATCTAAGAGGAAACCCTTGTGTTGCTTCTGTTTCTTCACTGGATATATGCTTAATGCTTATAGAGGACTCAAGGCTTGGAAAATTTTAGCTTAAGGTAAAAAGTTATAAGTCTGGCAAGTAATGTGTATGTTAAAGCTTTTATTTCAGACACTACAGATAAAGCCCCATCCTGGCTCCTGGGGAAACAGCTGAGCTCCTGGGGCACTTGCTAAAGATTACTGTCTGGAGACAACTGGAGGCATCCAGGCCTTTGTGTTCCAGGGAGAGACAGATGACCACCCTCCCCTGGAAACAGCTAACTGCCCAGGACAGGAATGTTGCAGCTTCTTTCACCTAATTCTACCTGAATCTTGAAGCCCTCACTGCACCTTGTTTATTCCCCCCCTTTATAAAAAGTCTGGCTTAGAAAGAGAAGACAAGATGGTCCATTAGGGTATGAACCCACCATCTTCTCAGATTGCTGGCCATCTGAATAAAGCGATCAAAAAAATTCAATCATTGCCATTGCTTATTGGGTTTGGTAGTGACCGGTAGCCTGAATGCCAGTGTCTTTTACAATCTCAGTGCCTTTCAGGAATTTAACAACTAATTACTCAATAATTAGTTTATTTTTTTCTTGACCTCCTATTGGGTTCAGACTCAATACTGATTGCCAGTAGCACTGGGTAAAATCTCAATATTGGAATCTTCATCCTTGGTATTGTTACAGACAACAAGAAAGATGAAGACTTTATTAATAGTAGTTGTTTAAGGGAACTAGTTATTTTTCAGATTATTTTAAGACATTAAATAATTTCCTTTTTTTATCTCCAGAGTCTTATCAAGTAAACTCATACCTAGACAATATTTATTTATTTTCACCAAGACTTAACAAAATCACTTAAAAAGTTATAGAAAGGTTTTAGAAAAGTGGCAATTATGGAAACATGCAGGGTATGCACTATCAAGTATTTTTAAGGGGAAATGCACAGCTCAGAGATGGGCATTCAGTATCAGAAAACCTAATTTTTCCAGCAATAAATCAGTGGAAATGATCTCTAATATGACAAATGTGTCTAAATGTGTGGTCTAAATATGACATTGTTTACTATTATCAGCAGTAACAGTGAACAAGCTTGGAAGGATGAAGAAGCTAAAGAAAGTCTGTTTATTTTGGAATGTGGGAGGCCACATTCTCAGTGATGCAGAGGGGGAATCCTTTAATAGTAGCTACCTTTTATTGACTTTTTACTAACTGCCTGCCCCCTTTGTATCCAATATGTGATTTCATTCTTACACAAAAACTATATAGAAGTAAAATTGTTTTTTATTTGGTCGATAAAAACAATGGCAGCTCGAAAAAAGGGTAATTAATTTAATTGCTGATACATACATTGTTTTGGATTCAGAATTCACAGCTAAGTATTTCAATACTTAAGAACTCAAACACTTCACTTTAATTTTTTTCTTTTAAGTCATCGCCAAGATCCTTCCACTTATTCTGCATTGCAGCCATATTTCTGTCTGTTACTCTCCTGCCTTCATGACTTTGCATGCACTGTTTCTTTATTCTTTTTTTCCCTCAACATTAAAAACTTATTTGGGGCAAAACTTTTATGTAGATTATTTGTTCTGTGGAAAACTCTCTCTGACCTCCCAACTAGCAAAGGTTGGCTACCTTTGCTAGTACTCTCATAGCATATTGTGCATCCCTTCTTATCACATTCTTTTGTAAAGATTATTTTTGTTTGTTCTTTTCTGTGTTATAAATCTTTAGCTATAAGTGCTATATTCAACTTGTTCAGTACTGTGTCCCCAGTCACTAACATAGTTTATTAAACATGGTAGGAGCTTTAAAGTATTAATTGAATGGGAGAGCTATGGAAAATGTTGTTATTTTTATTCATAGTTTGCACTCATTTCTGGTTTTCCTGTTATTACTATTACATTGGGTTGGCCAAAAAGTCCATTTAATTTTTTCCATGAAATAAAATACACATTTTTCACTTTTACCAATAACTTTATTGATTTGGATATTTTGAATATGTCAGCTATCTCCCATGTGGTATAGCAT
This sequence comes from Tonatia bakeri, assembly GCA_004024845.1. NCBI lineage: Eukaryota > Metazoa > Chordata > Mammalia > Chiroptera > Phyllostomidae > Tonatia > Tonatia bakeri. Next base: position 71,748 of record PVIA01008176.1, read on the forward strand.
CATTTGTTCTCAATTAATGTCCTGATGTGATCTCTCTCAACTTCAGCTGGTCTACCCAACCTTTGAGCATCGTCCAGTGAGAAATTTCCAGCATGAAACTTTGCAAAACACTTCTTTTTGAAATCTTTTAAATTGCCTTTATTGGATTAGTTCTTTTTTTTGTTTGTTTGTTTTTCTTGTTATCTATTGCAGCTGTCCCAATTTTTACCCTTTGCCTTCCTTTGCCCAGTCCACCCTCTGCTTCCACATCAATCCCCACACCATTGCCCATGTGCATGGGTCATTCATACCTGTTCTTAAAATAGTCCCTTCCCCTTCTTTTCACAATTATCCCCCTCTACCCTCCCTTCTTGTCACTGTAAGTCTGTTCCATGTTTCCATAATATCACCATTTACAATAGCAAACCACTTTGATGCCTTTGATTAATCACAGTACCTTCTCCATACACTGCACAAATATTGTTTTTTGCATTTCAGTTGCATTTTTACCTTTCTTGAAGTAATAAACATAATATACCAAAATATTGCATATTTTATTCCATGTTCAATATTAAAATGGTTACACAAAAATTCACCCATTTTGATACTTTTTTATAAATGCACACTGATATGACAGCTGTCACAATACAATCTAACAATATTTTTTTTCAAATGAATGAAGGTAAAGACAACTAAGTGCTACTAGAACCATTTTATGGGAAAAAACAAACAAACTTTTTGACCAACCCCTATATATGGGAGCATTTGCATGCATGCTAAATCTTTTTTTTTTTTTGCAAGTTCCATGTCACTGACCTTGTCATTTATATTTTTTACATCCTATTTCCAGAATATTGGTCTAAAGTTTTGCATATAAAGATACTCAGTAATTATTGTTGGTCACTTATCTAATGCCAGAAATATTGAAGAGAAATTATATGTAACATGTTAAAATTAATTCAGCATAAAATGGATGTGGCTTTGTGTTTTCAAATACTATTTTTTTAAAAATTTCCAATAGTTCTTTTATTATATAAGTTTCAGGTATATAGCATTATAATTTGGTATGTGTTTACAATACAAATTTATCAACACAACTCAAGGTGCTATCTAATACACTATTCTGCTGACTTCCTTCACCCATTTTACCCATCTGCTAATGCCCTTCCCTTCTGGTAACCACTAATAAGTTCTCTGTATCTATTTTTGTTTTTTTTTGTTTGTTTATTTGTTGTTTTGCTTCTTTTATGGTCCATACATGGGCAAAATCATATAGTATATGTCTTTCTCCACCTAAATTTTCTCACTTAGCATGATACCCTTAAATTCATCCATGTTGTCTCAAATGGCAAGATTTTATTCATGTTATGGCTAAGTAATATTCCATTGTATGTAAATAGGTATGTGTGCACACACATGCACCATATCTTTTTCATTCATTCAACCATCAGTGAACACTTAGGTTATTTCCACATCTTGGCTATTGTGAATAATGCCACAGTGAACATAGGGGTGCATATATATTTTCAAATTTTTATTTTCATATTTTTCAGGTAGAAACCCAGAAGTGGATTAGCTGGGTCATATAATAGGTCTAGTTTTAATTTTTTGAGTGATCTCCAGATTGTTTTCCACAAGGACCACACAAATTTATAATCCTACCAACAATATACATGGGTTTCCTTTTCTCCACATTCTCACCAACCTTTTTCTCTTGCTGTTTTGACAATAACCATTCTAACAGGTGTGACATGATATCTCATTGTGGTTTTGATTTGTATTTTCCTTATAATTAGTGACATTGAACGTATTTTCCTGTGCTTTTTGGCAATCCATGTTTCCTTTAGAGGAATGTCTATTCAGATTACGTACACATTTTTTTTTTTTACTGGAGTTGGTACTGTTTATGTTGTTGTATTTTGTAAGTTCTTTATAAGTTTTGAATATTACACTAGAGCCAAAGACAAATAGTTGTGAATGGGGCAATCCAAACCCGCATTCTCCTCAGACAATTGTAAATAAACTTTACCTATTTCAAACCACTGTTTCTAAGTCACAATAATAACTGAGCAACTAGTGTTGCATGACTGCCATTGAGTAAGTAATAGAAAGAACAAGAGAGAGAGAAAGGGAGAAAGAGAAATAAGGCTTCAATACATTGATTTTGTGTGTTTATATATTCATTATATTATGTATAATGTATATATTATATATAAATGTATATATAGCATATTGATTTTATATACACACATGTGTATGTGTATATGTACATATAATGTATGCATATTATATATGTACATGTGTATAAGTATTATGTATAATGATAATTTGATCTGTTCCAACACATATTTTCTTATTTGAGTTTACTTTGAGAAATAATAATAAATATTTTTGTTTAGCATATTGATTATTTCTAGGATAAAAATATTTATTCTACCATCTGCTGGTAAAAGTAAGACTGTTCTCTTGTTGAGTTACTAGTTCTAGAATAAAAACTATCAAAATGATTAAATGATTTTTTGTATATATGATTCTTTTTAAGTATATATATTTACTTTAAACAAATGTGTTGAAAGACAATTCAATATCTTTTAATAATGATCTTGGTGTCAACCTTCTTCTTGCCAACAGCTGTTTCTTACTTCTTTTATTTAGTTCAAACATTAAACAAAGTAGTATTCAAGGAAATAAAATATATATGTACTTATATACATATACATACACATATATACATACACACACAACCATATATCAATCAGTGGGTAGATATATAGTGAGTAGAATAATTTCAGCTCTTGTTTGTTATAATATATATATATATATATATATATATATTATTTTTTTGTGAGAGGGAGGAAGGAAGAGGAGAGAAATATTGATAAGCTCCCTCTTATATATGCCCCACTGTGGACCAATCTTACAACCTACGTATGTTCCCTGACTGAGAATCAAACCTACAACCTTTTGTTGTACAACACTTCAACCAACTAAGCCACATCTGCCAGTTTCCAAATTTACTTATTCTTTTTGTTGTTGTTGTTTTTTATTTAAATGAATGTTCAAGTACAGTTTTCACCCCCTTACTCCCATTCAAGTCCTCCC
>PVIA01008177.1:0-74821 GCA_004024845.1 Tonatia bakeri
ATTTTATATGTATTCTTATTATTTCTTTATGATAAACTCTTAGAAGCTTAATTAATGAATCAAAAGACAAGAACCTAATCAGTAATACATCTTAGCAATTTAAATTCCAGAAAGATTAACCCAATTTTTATTGTCATTATTAAAGCAGATATGTCCTTCTACCCTGGACAGTATTGAACACTTTTTTTTTAGTTTTTCTGAATTTGATAGAAAAATATTTTGTTGCTGATTTTTATATTGACTTGGTTACTCATTATCCTGAACATTTTTCAAATGCCTGCTGGCCATTTGTATTTTCTCTTTTGTGAATGAACCTATTCACCTTTGCCTTTTTATCTATTGAACTTTTTCTTTATTGATTTGTACACTTTATTAATTAAGGATACTAGTCCTTTGTTATATGATGTGGCACATATTCTTGCCACTTTAATGTTTACTTTTGTTTTATGGTATTTTCTCGACATTCAAAAGCTCTCATTTTTATTTTTAATCAAATCTATCACAACTTTCCTTTATAATTTCTTTGTTTTTATGCTCTGAAAGGATTTCACTAAATAAAAGTTGTAACTAATAAATAGTTACATCTACTTCAAAGAACTCTTAAATGTGGAACATATTTTGATGGAGAGTACCTATTGTTTTTTTCAAACATAGTTAAATCATTAACCAAAAACCATTTATTAAATTATTCTTTTTTCCTCAATTGATTTGAAGTAGTGCCTCTACTATGAATAAATCTCTCCATATTTTAGGGTCCATTTGTGCGTTCTGATTTTGCCCACGCAATCATTCCATTTGTGTTCGCCACTTTGCAGCTCTACGATCTCCTTGAGTAACACTCAGTGCAAGATCTCTCTCGTTTTCTTCTCAAAAAATATCTCGACTCTTCTTGTTTCATCATTCACATGAACTGTAGAATCATTTCTCAATCATAATCCAAGGACAGAACACGTCATTGGAATTTTGTCTTACCAGCTGGCCATTTCAAAAATTCTCTAACTAAAACTCTTCCTCTTACCCACGTTGCCCATCCCAGGCTTAGGTTTTTCCTCTCGTCGGCTTTGCCCCTCTTGCTCCCTGAGTCCCTTTCCTGGCCCCTGAGCTCTGCCCAGCAGAGGATGAGATGATGGGGAGAGGGTCTGTCCCAGCCTGGCCCTCTTCCATCCAAGGCTGCCCGGCTGTGCCTCTCCGCCTCACTCTCCGTCACACTCTCCATCGTTCCTACTCATCCCGTGAGAGAAATGTGTCTGTCCCTTGCCCATCTTTCTGCCTGTCCTCTTCACTTTGACCTTCATCTTCACTGGTCTCTTCCTGAACCTCACATCCTCTATTATCATCCTCTCCACTCCTGCCCACCACCGACCCGCAGCCCACTACCACCATCACACACACCTACACACAGCGCCTCTCTCTCTCTGGATCCCTTCCCACGCTGATGCAACACCTGATTTACCTCGCACACCTCTGCCACTCCCACACACTGTCCTGTTCCTGTCCAAATTTTCCTGCTCACTCCTCAGTCTGTAGAATTTAAAGGTGGACCGTGACCCCCAAGTGCTAAGTCCAAAGGCTTATTTTTAGTCATCTTTGCCCTTGACCTTTCTACAGAAGCTACTTCCTCTACTTTGAAACCCCACTCTCTCCACATGATCAGACTAGGCTTGTACTAGTTTCATTTATCGTTGCTCATTCTGTCCTCTCCTCCTCCCTTCAAATGTAGTACTTAAAAAGATTCCGTCCTCTAACCCCCATCTCTGCACTCTTATCTACCCTTATCCAATGTCTAGGTTTCAAGCATTACTTCTAGAACGAGCAGCCCTAACTCTCAAGCTGTAGTTGCACTGTTTCTAACACACACAGAGGTTCCCCAGCTGGGTATCTGTCTGGCTTATGTATCTAAACCGAGGGCCTCAATACACCCTCCCGAGCTTTCGCAACTATTCTCCCCTGCATGCTCTGTGCTTCAGCCAAAGAAGATTCTGTCTCAAGAGCTGTAGGATCGACAAATCTCTGAATAAAGAATCAAAAGCAGTCTCCAATAAGTCTCCAATAACAACCAGACAAAAACTATCTACAGAAAAAAAAAAATCCCACTAACCTCTTGCTGCAGTGAAACAATTCTGCGTCTCTCAGAGGGGTCCACCTTCTTCAGAGTGGGCCTGTGAGACTGCCACTTTAGAGATGTAAAACTGCCCTCCCCCACCAGCTTGGCCAGATAAAAAGTGGCAGGCTGGGGAACCAGTTAATTCTCGGGATGCAGAGTTTATGGACAAAGAACAGAGATGTCCAAATCCCCAAGGAGCTTGGTCAAAAGCTGTAATAATACAGGTGGGAATACGTTTATTGTGAGGTTAGTTTGCCGTCCTCCAGTTCTTTCTCTTAAGCTTGACTTTATAAAATTTCAAAAATTCCTTTGATTCATGATGCCACTAAAACCAGAGGGTCTTTTGCCCTTTTCCTTGTACATATATCATGCTAACTGTAGAATTTGATTTTCATGTCAAACAGAATTAGCTCAAAAGAAACAAGTACAATAGTTTTCTTTGAAAGGTATTTTATCCATATCCAAATTCAGGTTTCATGGAGCTAAGATAGAGCAAATTAATTATTTTAGTTGATTACATGAAAAATTAATAAATATTTGTACTTGGATAGTATTCTGCCTTTTTCAATTGGCTTTTATTTTTTAAGAGAGAAGGAAAAGAGGTAAGAGAGGGAGAGAAACATCAATGTGTGAGATATCCATGAACTGGTTGCCTCTCACATGCCCACAACCAGGGACCTGGCCTGCACCCCAGGCATGTGCCCTGACTGGGAACTGAACAAGTGACCGTTCATTTTGCAGGCCAACACTCAATCCAATGGACTATTTCCAAGCTCAGCTAATTGTAAAAGCAACAAGGTGAAAAAAAACAGAACTCAGAAAATTAATTAAATGACTTGCCCAAGATTACTCAGAGCACAAATGGCTACATTGAGACTGGGACCCTGGTTAAATAACTTTATATTGGTCCTAGCCCTGCTGCCTCTGGTGTTTATATAGAAAGTCTTATAAACAGTAGGGATTCCTTTCTCCCTGCCCTGAAATATTTATTTTTTAAAAGGACAAAGAATTAACAGATTGTCCTAACTATCTAAAGGTAGGAAAAGTACTGATCCTTTATGAATTATAAACATTCCCATTGTCTCTCCAATGAGGCCCAACCATAAAGTCAGGAAAATCTAAGCACTCCCTTAGTATTTAACTGATTACCTATACATTTCAGTGGTGGTGGCAGCTGAGCAGATTGGGATAGAAAATGACAAGAAAGTACAAGCAAGTAAGAACCAAAAAGAACATCACACTTTTCTTTAAACTTGCCCTGCAAAAAATAAATAAATAAATAAATAGATTTTAAACTGGTCTGAAAGGATTCTCAGGCTGACAAGTCACATTAAAAACTGATGTCTTTCCACATGGTCCTATTTGATGGCCACTTAAGTGGTCACCTTCAAATGCAAAAGCTTCTGATTAAGCAATAAGACAGGTCTTCACCGAGGTGCCATCAAGTAATCAGCAGGATTGCCACACAGATCTAAAGTTATGTTTCCTTGGAAATTAACTCAAAAATTGAACAGAGCCTCTAACTGACTCATAATGATCTCACATTGCCTATGCCCTCTTTTCACCTTCTTTTTTTTAAACACTGTGCAAGGCAGGGTTTAAGACAAGTGTAACAGCAGATGAGCTGCCTGCAGGTATGCCGAAATGGAACCTACAACTTTTCACCACAGGGGAAAAATAGGCTGCCTTTAGAGGGAGTTCTAAAACGTCACCAGACCTACAGGGAATCATCCAGCCTTCAGCTCTTCCATTGATAAAAGCCTTGTTCTTTTTGAAAGACTAGTGCACACCACCCCCAGTATGCTTGGGTTGCCTATTGTTGGCTTTGTGATGGAGTCACACCATGTGTCCAGGGTAAGAAATAAGCCATTTGACAACAGTAGTGTGACCATAGTCATGTGATTATCCCTTTCTAAAGTATTCGTTATGAAATTGCCTGATATTTCCAAGTCAAAATTAATTCTGGAATATTTATGAATATAGGGGAATAGTGCAAGGAGCAAATATAGATAGATAGCTATATTCTAATGTGATAACGGAGGTATTAAGAGCAGAAACAAGACTTGGTACCGGGAATAACCAGGGTGGATCTCCTGTACCCGACTATGTTAAAAACAAGTCAGATATCAACAAACTGGAGGACAGGGTGGTTGAAAGGAGGCTGATTAGTGACTCCTGTTAATTTATTATGATGCTGAGAATAATTACATAATAATATTCTCTTCATTTCTTGTCATTTCAGAATTCCACAGTAATAATCTCTTGAATTGTATTCTGTATGTGTGTGTGTGTACAATCAAAGTCAGATTCAACAAATATTCATGTTATCTATAATAACCCAGAAGTAAAACTATAGTTTAAGAAAAATTATCTGCCATTATATTGTGACTTGACAACTTATCCACTATTAGATAAAAACAACTTAAATTAGTTCTGGCAGATTTGGGACTTGGCAGTTCAGAATGTGAATAGCAAATGTAAAAGCCTGAAAATGGCATTACTATTAGGTTTTAAGAGGATAATACACCTTTAAAGGGTGCCAGTGATTACTTTGCATACTGTAAACAACGGCTGCCAATCAGTTTAGAAAGGGGTACGCAGCACATAAATGTAATAAGGCAAATTCCATTCAACCAACCTAATGCTTTCTACCCAAGTCGCTATTTCTTAACAGCAGCAGTGGGGCTGCATGGCTGGATATCATCTTCACACTTCATAATCTGTTCCAAATTGCAAAAACAGATCACAGCGCAGAAAAGGCAGGGCATTTCCAGGAGTCCGCTGAAATCTGTGGACTAACAGTCTCTGAAATCAAAATTAATCCTGAATGTTAAGGTCACTGTATGACCCTACCTGGCAGCAAAGCTGAGGAGCAGGGAGTTTTCTCACAACCCAGCCTGCTTGTCCTTTAATTCTTAGTAACTCCACTTGCCCACAGAGCACACTTGCACACCGTGGTCATGTAGAATGAAGAAATGGAAATTTTCCTTATAATCTGAATGAATATTCAGGGTTTCACTAAACAGCATTTAATGACACTATTCTTAGAGTTTTTAAATAGCTGAATATTTAGATATGCACATGCCTTCTATTTTCTTTTATTCAAGGGTCCTCAATTCTCCATCTCCTTGAATTCTTTAATGTATTTTTAAATAATTATATTTAGAATGATATTTTATAAAATTGGGTGCTAAACTTTGAGCTAATAATTATTTTAGTTTCTTTCTGATGGTAATTTAATAAGCATTTCATTCTTTAATCCTCTCACTCAGTTACTTATTTTTAAAATGTGTCTGTCAGCTTGTAGCTCATAATCTGGAACTTCATTTTTTTTTAGTCGAACTCAGCTGAACTTCTTTTTAAACAGAATTGTCTGATGTACTTTTGAAATGTCTTGACCAGATGTTTTGGCGTTGAGGGGACCACACATCTCATCACCCCCATGAAAGGCCACCACCACCACTACTGTACTGGGGGCTGCACCTCAAAGTCATTCAGAGTGAGGACAAAGGCTGCCAAATCCAAACACATCAGTCTTTCACATGCAGAACCTCTCACAGTCCAATTCTAAACACCAAATTGGGGCTACAAGTAAAAGGCTGGGACACAGCAGGACGCAATTCTTTTTGTCCTCAAGAGAGACAAAGTAAATTTACTTGTAATTTTATTTCTTCTAGAGGCATTTCTAGGATTCAATACAACATTAAATTTTTGGCCTGTCTCTTTAATTTGAGAAATTGTAAAAACGACGACAGATGGCACATGGAATTGACTTATGTCCTCTATTCTTTACTGAAGAAGGGAGTGCATAGAAACTTTGATAAAGGCAGAAGCTACAGTATGCAGGTCGCTATTAAAACTATCCAGTGGCTCTTTGGGCAGCTAGGAACAGAACATTCAGGCTTTCTTTTCAACATTCTTTGAAACCAACCAACACTGTTGTAGGTTGTCACTGGTGATCACAGCCCGGACATTCAGTCCCCTGTTGTCCCAATAAGGACATGATGGATGTGCCATTAGCTCTGAACCTCGGCAACCTCTGAAATTATCACTCTTCCCACCCCAATCTCCCACCCCCACCCCTCAAAATCATTATGAAATAGGAAGAACACTCAAGCTTACAGTTAATTGGAAACATTGCAAGAGAAGAGGAATGCTTAGGACAGCATGTCCACAGGAAAATAAATTACCCAGCATTGTTATTTAATGCATTGTGACATCATTTCCTGAAATTAAACAGAGATGACACCAATTCAGACGATCTCCAGTATAAGGTTCCATTCAAATAATTCACAGATGTTTTCTCCTGGCAAGCAGAAAACAATGCAAAGGCTAAGGCTAGGGAGGCCTTGCTCTGCTGCTTGCTTGTGGGAAGCTCTCTCTGCTGGTGTTTTTCAGCTGAGTGTTCTGCATATGCGTTTCCACATACGTATTTCTCATTGAGCCCCAATGTATCCAGTGCACATCTGTATCTCTGCACACTCTGTAAGGAAGGGCAACATTTTATATTTGGTATTAATTTGGCCTATAGTGATTAGTATTAAGTAGACCAACTCAGAAGCATGAAGGTACCCATTTCTAAGTAGAAATAACTAATGTCCGTGAAACACTGACTCGATTAGCCATTCCAGGCCCTTAAAAGATGTACAATGATAGAAATGATCACAGCGCCTCGGTGGATACCCTAGTGGAAACGGACAAATGGAGACACTGGGGCGGAGATGAACAAGGCGGCCAGCACGCTCTCTCAGTCTTGGTGATTTCAGGGGTACTAGGGGCCACAAGCAGCTGGAAACCCAAGCACAGCACCAGAAGACTGAAGCACTCAACATCTGTGCGGCACATTACAGTTCACAGACGGACGTCATCATTTGAGCCACACAGCGGCCCAACCAGCTAAGTAGGACATGTATATACTATTTTCAGTCTTCAGGCAAGGAAATAGGCTTAGAGGTGAGCAGCTTACCCCCAGATTATAGAACTGAAACCCTAGTCTTCTAATCTCACGTTCACTGGCCCTTTTTTAAAAAAACATTTTTTTTTAATCCTCACTGAAGGTCATTCTTTCACTGCTTTTAGACAGAAAGGGAGACAGGAAGGGAGAAAGAGAAACATCTATGTGAGAGAGAAGCATTGACTGGCTGCCCCCAGGAGGCACCTGGACTGGGCACCATAAGAGTCTGGACTAGGGAAGGAACCCATAACCCAGGCATGTGCCCTGGCCAGGAATCGAGCCTGTGTCCCTTTGGTTACGGGACAATGTTCAAACCAACTGAGCCACACTGGCCAAGGCAGCAAAACCCCTTTTTAAGGAACGATACTGTGCTGTTTCTCAGAAAGCTTGGACTTTAGCACTCTGAGGAATCAAGAGACTCTAGATTCTGTTCACATACTAGATCCTTTATGCCAAAAGGAAGCATTCTTTACAAAAAGTAGGCCTCAGCGAAGGCATTCCGAATTATTCTGTGACCGGTTTCTTCTTTATCTCCTACTCCTTCCCAGAAGGCTTGCCAGGAGAGAGGCTCTGCCTCCCTATGGGCAGCAGGCCTCTGATGCTCTCACCCAGCACCACTGAGCAGCCATCAAATGTTTACATGGGTCAAGAAGGCCAAGTTTAGAGTGTTCTCCCCTGCTGGGGGGCATCTGGGACTTGTTTGGCAAGACTTGATCTCCCCACCTCACACAGTCCCAGGAAAGTAACTGGTAACTTTGGTTACCTGGTTTCACTGGTCAGAACCTCCTGCTAGTCATTCAACTAGATAAAAATAGAAAGTATAGTCACTTTACATTATGTACTTATAAGAGCCAAGCATGGGGCTGAATGTTCTATATTATCTTCTTTAATCCTTCCAACAACCCTACTAGGTTGGTTCTAGAATTATCCTTATTCTACTGATATGCAAATGAGGTTTAGAGGGGGTAACTAACTGCTCAAGGTCAAAAATCTGCTGTGTTGCAGATTCTAGGCCCTGTACTCATAGCTACAACACTGTGTCACTCATTTAAGAAAAAAAGCCACTTGGATCTATACAAGATGAACAGAACTAGTTAAAAGGCCATAAGTCAGTCTCTCTCTCTCTCTCTCTTTCTCTCTCTCTCTCGTGTGTCTGTACACACACACATTACAATGAAAAACTTGAGATCACTAAGATGACTCTCATATGGTCTTGGTGAACTCACTGGAGAAGTGCTATGTATTTCTCTAATGTAACATGGAGCTCTATTTACTCATAACTCGGGTGCATTTTCTCTATAGAAAGACATACTTGAAAACACATTTTTATTACCAGAGACTCTTACAAAACCCCATAAAGCAAACTCTAACAGACCAGGAGCAAAATGAGTGAACATTGAGAGGCAGATGTCATCCCTCTCCCTCACCACCAGAGATACGAAGAGGGGACCAATCATTTGGCCATAAAACAAAGGGCAGAGTTTTTAGAATGTACAGCTTCAAGGAGGCTGCCCGATATCATCTCACTTTAAAGTACGTTTGCTTCTGATTCTGTACACATATCTTTGAAAGAAGTCTCACATCCCCTAAGTGTGAGCTTTATCCCTATGTTTCCAAATAAGAAAACCTTTAGTCGGAACCTGGTATGAGCAAGTGGTGTCTTTGTGTGTGAGCACTTCCTGTTTTCACTCCGTGATCAAATATACTCTTTGCAGCACAACTAGGGAGCCCTTGAAGGTGGCGAGTGGCGGTGCCTGAGAGCCTAATTGAGCACACTAAGGGCTTCTTGCCATGGAGGAGTTTTTCATGGTTCTGAATAAACCGTTAGCCTGGGTATGATTTCTTGCTGTTTCTTTCTTTATCTTTGAAGTAAAATTAAACAAGGAAAACAGTTATAATGGCAGGCTTACTTTTATGATATCATCATCTCCAAGTGTTAGTGAAAGGAATGTACTTCTTTAGGGTTTCCCTAAGATGATTTTTTTTTGCCACTGGGTACTCTCCAGCTAAAGTACATACATTTTCAACAGATTCTTTCTTTGATCTTCACTAGCTTTCTTAGAGTGGGAGCCAGGCGCAGCCATCAACCAATGGAAGAGGGGATAATAGTAGCATATACATTTTTAGTAGTTGAATTTATACATACATATATATACACTTACATATTATGGCATATATATGGACTTATTTCTTTAACATTATCGTGAGGTTTTTAAAAGGGGTTTTTAAAAGACATTTTGAAAATTGGTAATCAGAAGCTAGAAACTAATTATTTAGCCACAAAATAAGCAAATCCAAAGTATTTAATTCTGAATGTAAAAATTCCTCAATTCATCAAATAGGTTTGTCTTTTTTTCTAAATTCCACTTTGGATTCAGTTTAAAGATTTTCCTCAATATAATCAATTCTGAGTATATTACCTTCTCTCCTAAACTGGCGTCGCACAGGAATTTGAGAGATTGTTTTAACTGTTACAGTTGTAGTGGAACTTGTGTTTCCAAGAAAACTGAAGGTTAATGATTTTTGTCATATTGAGACTGAGACTTAACAATTGCTACAGTTGGCCTTTGTTGAGGTGGGGTTCTTTTTTCTCTGGGCCTTTTGAGGTATTCAGAATAGGTGACAATAGCTTGCATTTGAGAACATATGTAGAGAGACCCCTGTGGCTTATTGGGAAAAGTTGCTCCATGCTGGTTGGGTGTTTGGAAAAAAAAAATACAACCAGAGTTCTTTTATGTTCTGCTAGTTAATGAATGCATGAATGTCAAAATGGGCCAGTGGCCCATTCAGGGGGCAAAGCCTCAGCAGCCCCCTTCTTTAAGAACACATCCTGAGATGCAAAATACATTCGCTTAACAAATTAAAATAATGAGATAATTCAATTAGCTTCTTTTTTAAAAAAAAGAAAGAAAAAAGGGTACATCGGGGATTATTGTAATACAAGAACAGGTCACACCGCACAAAAGGGAACAAACCAGTCTGAAATAATGTTAGAGAGACTGATAATGGAGGACTGCACATTGAATCATGCACTTGTAAAGAAATTTACATGAAATAATAACTCAGACCACAGCTATTTTCAGTGAGCTGGAGCCAACATTTCACTTTGAAAGTTGAAATTAATTAAAAGACTGAAAAATATAGTGGGGCATCTCTTTTCCCAAGGACTTCCTCATGCCTGTTAGTGCACGTAAGAAACGAAGTCTAAATTAACATGTCGCTATTTAGGGGTCTGTACTCTTGGTTTCTGAGCTCAGAATTATAGCCCAGTAAATCTTTTAGCTCATTAAAGATTGGAAAGTAAAAGTTTTACAGGACCATCCTCCTCAAAGTTACCGAGCCTCTTCTCTGCAGTTGGGGTGAAGTCTGGATGAAGAGAAAAAACATTTTCAAAGGGAAAGCCAAGGAAAATTTCCTTAAGCTACAGGGAGGTGCAGAAAAGGCAGAGGAGGGGAGCAGAGAGAAAGACTGGGAGACCAAGCCAGGGGAAGGAAGCAATGAAAGGGCCAAGGGGAAGAAGGTCGTGGGGAGGAGAAAAATAAAGCACTTAGTGGAAAGCAAAAAGAAAGGGGGGTGGAGAAGAAAGAATGGCCACAGCCGTGCCCTAAGTGTTCCTGAGCAGGACTAGTATCTGTGAGCACCAGGAAGGAACCTGCAAAGTGGACCTCTCATTGAAAAATGGGGAAATGGGGAGTCCAGAGAACTTTTGGGACTTAACTGATGTTCGGCCAGTACAAAGGAAACTTGAACTTGAAATGCCAGTTTGACCATGCAGTACTGTACATATATCTCCATCACAGCCCTTTCAAAAGCATTTTTTATCTATACAATAATATGCCTGTCTCCCACACTGGAATGTAATTTCTTACATATACCTGATCAAATGGTATCACAATGTTATAAAATCAATACAGTTATTTACCAAAGAAAGAAATGCTAGTTTCCTGAACTCCTGGCTCTGGCTATTTGGTCTCCTCTCCCCACTCTGAGGACAGGCATTCATTAAAGTTTTCAGTCGGACAGAGAACTCTGCACGAAGCCTTGCACGCAGTTACCTAGATGAGAGCACTCATGGGGTGGGGATGAGCTCCTACAGACGGTTAGGAGCACCTTGCACATCAGAGCCACAGTGGGAACCCAGGAAGCACCGGCCACCCACAATTCTTCACCAGTGGCCACGGGGCAGAGTGGGTGCCTTCCAGGACAGGGGCAAGACAAGACAGGAGATCCAGCAAGCACTCTGGACACTTGTGTGGAAAATTTAAACCACAGACTATGAGTTGTAAAGGAGAAACCTGGTTTGAAGAGAGAGGTACAAAGAAAGTCTTCTCTATTTGGAAAGGTCAGATGAGCAGGAAACTTTAAAAACAAGAAAACAGCGCTTTGCGCCTCCATTTACCCGCCCCCCAAACCCCCACCGCCTTTGACTCTTGAGTGTGTTGATGGCAGAGGTTGTGAGACTTATATGCTACTGTTAAAGGTGATAATGATTTTAGCAGTCATCATACAGTGGTAGAAAAAGCATAGATTTGGGTAAAAAGGAGACCTTGGGTCCTGGTCATAGCTTGCTTGGCCTTCAGCTAATCGTTTCCCTTCTGGGTCTCAGTTTCCTCATTTGTAAACAGAACAGCTGAATTCTCTAAGATTCTACTGTTCTGTGACATTGGTTTTGATAACTGAGGGAGATGTTTGCCGGGAGAGCAATTGTGGAAGTCTTCATTTTCAGCCAAGAAAGGCTGTGTGTGAGGAAGCAGAGGGAGGAAACCAAACAGGTGAGCTCGTGGGAGAAAGCAGCTTGCCAGCCTTGCATGGGGCCCCCTACCCGGCCTTTCTTAGTTGCTACTCTAACCAAACAAACCTCCAGTTAAAAATGAGAAACTCCTCCCCTCACACTCACTCGACTTCCAAATTAAAAACATTTTACAGGTTAGTAAATCTCCAGCTGAGGTGATGTAGCAAAGAACAGCTGTGAAGTAATTTTGATAATGATGAGAATAATAACCACATGGCAAGGTTCAGGGCTTTGCTGCTGCAGCTTCAGTGCTCCTGAATAGATAAAAGTGATTAAATACTCCTGATTATCCCTGACCAATATGTAATGGATTTACAGCCCTTTCAATTAGTCAGTATTTGCTTAGGACTCATTATTTTGTCTTTGGTTAAGTAATCAGCCCAGAGACCACATGTTCTGTCTAATTCCTCTGAGCCGAGTCAGTGCAGGGCCCTGACCTTTGAAATGGCCAAAGCTGCAAGGCAGGAATAACCACTGCCCCGGCAGCCTCGTTGGTTCTCCCAGCTGATCCTGACACCACAGGCCAGATCGATACACCTTAGTTTGCTACTAATGTCCTTACATCAAAATGGCCGATTTAGGAACGTGAATCTATCACTTTGCCCTCCCCGCCACCACTCCGCCCCTTGCCCTTTGCAGCCCCGTGAGCAGAGCAGATCAGCAGCCACCACCATAAATAAAAGTGGAAGCTTGTCCTGGACCCATGACACTGTAACTAATGTCATTCAGCATGACAACACGCAAGTGGGATAATCAGAGACCTTCAGCTTTCAATGTGTTACTCTATTTTAAAGCATCGGCCCAAATAGAATGGCCTGGAAACAATGTTATAGTGAGAATCGGCCTCTGAAATCTTTACCATTTTCCCAGAGTTTCCAAATGAACAGTAAAATATAAGGGTGCCTACTTCCTCTGCAAAGCATATATTGTCTTAGAGTCAACAGTATATATAGACACATAAAACGAACTGCAAACAGGAGGATGGAGATAAATTGATACTTAAAAAATGTTGCACATGGTTGATCTTTTCGAAGAAGTAAGGAGGGTATCAACTCCATGATAATGGACTTGAACAGCTAAAAAAGAATCTTTAATCTCCATCTTATAAACAAAGGCGTTCTAGCACCTATAACCTTGTGTGTCTGTCATATAAACACGCACCATGTTTGCAAGCTGCTTCAGTGATCACAGTTGCATTTGATACCGTGAGCTTGGACACACATGTGTGTGGCCAGGTGCCTTCTTTGGCGCCTGGAGGAGACTGCTTTTGTTAAGAGAGGGACCGGCAATGTTGATGGATTCATGAGCTAAGTCCTTACAGCCATTTCCTTTGGTTGCCAATTGCCTCATCTAAGGCTGCCCTCAGAACTTCTAGCATGAATAACAAATTTACTCATATGCACTGTTTAGGGTCCTAGATCATTTTGGATAAGGCCATTCCTGGTTTATTAGAAGAAAAAAACCTGCTCCTTTCTGTAGGGTGCCCTACAGATGGTGAGACTTGATAAAACCTTAACTGCTGTCAGTCATCAGATTTCAAGAAAGGGAGAATCGGCGCCTTATTTTGAGAAATCTCCACTAGCCCGTACAACTTGCTGGGAGAAGGCAAGACAACAAAATTTGTTTTTTTTCTCTTTCATTTTGACTTACTGTGAGATGCTGGAAGAGCCACGCTCTCATGATATTTGTTGCTACTTTGGGGAAAATGCCTCTTTTCTTCTGGCGTTTTTTGTCCTTGTCTGGATCATCATCGTCACCTGTGCCAGGTGAAGCTACACTGTTGTCTAAACCGTCCCCTGGTAGAAAGAAATGAAAATACATTAGAGAAAACGCAGAAAGGGGCCAACAACAATGTGCAGCTAATGATGAGCTCAGCTCAGCTTGTTGAAAGATATCCATTAAGCCGGTATACTCTCTTTCATTAAAGTATAATTGGAGACACAAATATGTAAAAGACAAAATTAAACCAGGCCTCTTCAAATGTTAATTTTGTGTGTCTCACAGTCGCCCATATCATTAATTCAATTATAATTGTGTGCTTGACACAGTGCAGTAGCTCTTTGTCAATTATGGAATCCAATGTGGGAAAACCGCCATCAGAAAACCCATTCGGAGAAAATGCATCCCCATGCCCATAGCGAACACATACTGTAGGGTAATCAAGTTAAATGTTCTGTAGTCTATATATTCTAGGCTGCCTGCATAGGTGACAGTAACTGTGTCACTGTTCATTGCACATAACACACTGCCTGCTCAGCCCCTCCTAGAACTGTCACCTCCTAAGCACACACATTGGCACACTCCTCCTCCACTGACCCTGCACTCAGCATTTGCATGACATGAAAACTTTTAGCTCTCTGCTCCACTGATCATTATCATTAAAAAAAGGGGGTATACATCAAGGTAGGGCGCTCACTTAATCAGAAGTTTCTCTCAACATCTTTCTCTTCTGTGCTTTTCTCTGGCATCAATTGTGCATTAGCAAAAATCATTTACTTTTAACAGTCATAGTTATTTTTTCCTGCCCTCCGGCAAAAATGCCTTGAAAGCCTGCCTGGAGGGCATCTAAATTATGTATCTGAAAAACTCTTCTGGCAAGGCATTGCAGGACCCCTACTATCTTAAAATTCATACGAGCACGTCTTCCTGTTTTGGGGAAGGCATCAATCAAGAGCAGCAATATATGCCATATCCCTACATTAATATTTGAACTAATAACTTTAAAAAAAGGAAAGAAACAAGATCCGACTTGTGGCATAATCAAATGCAAAATAAATGAAGAATACGGGGACAGCACTGGGGCTTTATAGATGGCTGTGTTTTCCTTGCACATCATTAGCCTGGAGCCACACGAAAGACGAAAACAGAGAAGTGGAGAGTTTATGCTCCCCGCTGGTGTTTAAGAAGCCAGGGTCCTGGAAGGACATCTGGGAATTGCGCTGAGATGGGGGTTTTTGTAATTTAAGAATAGACATTCATTAGCAGTAAATGCCATAAATCCCATGCTAAGTAAAATCCTTGTCCAAGAAAGCCTAAAACAATAAACTCTGCGCTCAATGTAGCCTGAGCTAGCCAGCCGCTTCGCAGCTTCCCAGGAAATGCCATAGACCCACCGGTTCATTCCCAGACCTGCTCCCTCCTTTTGGGTTGGGCCACACCACGACATCCTGGCCGCTGGGCCCCTCTTCTTCCAACTTCAAGGTCTGCTCTGTGAGTTTCCCCGTACCTGTTCTTTTCCTCTCTCTCACAAAAAAAAAAAAAAAGACCCACAACAAAAAACCCTCAACCTTCTTTGACCAGAGAAGCAGAAAAGCCACAGCAAAGAGCTGGCAGATTAATTTTATTGACATTTCCATTTTCACTGCAATGCGATACCCTCCATCACATGGAAGAGATGACCCTCACTATTTACAGACTGACAGGCCACTTCATTACAACCACCCTGCCCCAAGGCAAAGCAGCTCCCTTCCATCTGCCCAAACACTAGAGCATGACCCCAAAGTTGCTGTTCTCTTTTTCTTTGCCGTCTGTTATGATAAAAAAAAAAAAGAGTGCGTCACAGGGACCCCAAATAGTCAAAGAGCTAATCAGAGTACAGGGAAACAAAAGGCATTCGACTTTCGAACATTGGTTATATGCAGTCTACTCTTCATCTGTCTGTGCTCCCTGCACACCCATGAACACTCAGGGGTTGCTTGCACAAGGAGACATACACACACGCTGGAGCAGGGACACGCACACATGCTTTCCACCATGCCAAGGAACTGCTGCAAGGCAAATTCTCACCCACACTAATGGCTTCTGACTGCTCCTTGGCAACCCCAGCATTTTAACCTGGGTGGATGTGCTCTCCAAAATACAGACACTGGAGCGATCTCATCAGCTGTTCATGTGACACAGATGGAGAGTGGCTATTAGGAGCCAGGCAGTGGGCCTTGGGGATCTGAGGTGCTGTTCTGTAGCCCGGGGCGATTTTGAAAAGCAGTACCCTGAGATGAGGAAAAAAAAATCCACACTGCAAGTGCAAGTTTGAAGTCAGTCAATCTGTCTACCTACTATGGATAAAGATATCTTTGTGCCTGAATGTAAAAATCTATGTGGGCTATCGGAACGCACATTCCAGATAATGTATGTATGGAATGGCTCTTCCTTCCATGTCTTCCAAACATAAAAACACATGCTGTAAACAATGCCTGTGTGTATACATTTCTTTCTAAGCACATATGGTTTCTGTGTATATGTTTAAGCTGAAATTGTCAGGATTTTGTTAAAATCTCATTTAGCTTTTTCTGATAGATTTTTGAATATACTTATTTTCAAAGGTTAATGGCTTAATTGAAGGAAGTTCAACGAAAAAAGGCATTTGCCTTTTTAACCCAATCAATGACCTTAAAAATGAGAGACAGCGTGTCCACAGTGCAGCTTCTGTTGCTTAAAAGCAAAGAGGGCTGGTAACACCTTCAAACTATATGATTCACTATATTTAGCTCAAGGAAAAGATGTAGCTAGACTGAGTATCCTTTGATGAGTGACTTAAACTGGAGAAGACAGGAGCAGTACATGAATTTTAATATAAAGCAGTCTATTTTATATAAATGTGAAATATTTGAGGTAGGATCCAGTGTAACAAATAACTGTAAAGGAAAATGTGTACAAATAATTGTAAAGAAAAATGAGCCTATTTTTGTAATAACTGGATACTAGACATTAGATTTTCAAATTAATATTAGTGTTTATATCTCTATAAAGAGAGGAATTTTCCTCTCCAAATACACAACAAATACCATTGTCTTTTCCTTCAATGTATTTTTGAACCAACTCCAGCATAGAGGACTAACAAATGCATAAAGAAAAATGTTAAAAAGGCAACTGTGTGATCTGCAACCTAAAATAAAATTGTGCAGATGATGATAGCGTTAGTAACTCTGAAAGTGGAGACTGTTTTTTGTTTTCAGGCTGTGTGTGTGTGTGAGATAGTTAGCATTCCTTGGCACCAGTACCAAACGAGTTTCTGGGCTGAAAAGGGGGTGTATACCAGCACAGATGCAGGTGCCAAAGGAGGTATAGGAGATGAAGGTGTAAGTCTCAGCAGCTGAGGTTAGGATTCAAATGTGTGGAGTCCTTAAGGGCAGAAACTGTTTCTTACCTTTGTATCCTGAGAGCAGACCTCCACCTCTGACCCAGAGCAGGTACCCAGCTGGGTGAGTGAATGACCAAACTTACCAGTAAGCTTATTCAAGGGCCTGCCCTTTTTTTGATAATCCCACACTGGGGAAAACACACTCATTCTAGTACCCAAGGGTCTGGGCAGGTTGCCCTTGTGTAGCCAATCACTTCTAAACATGCCAGTTACAGGGCTTAGATGAACTTTGTGTCCATTAGGGTCCTTTCGAGGGGCAGAACCACAGTCCATTCCATCAGATTGCCACCTTTGCTGATGAAAAATGAAATAAAGTGCCCTGGCTGGTGTTGGCTCAATGCTGGCCCATAAACCTATGGGTCGCAGGTTCAATTCCTGGTCAGGGCACATGCCTGGGTTGTGGGCTCGGCCCCGGTAGGGGCTCATACAAGAGGCAGCTCATGAGTGTTTCTCACTTCGATGTTTCTCTCCCTCTCTCTCTCCCTTCTTTCCCCTCTAAAAAGTCAATCAATAAATACAAAATAAAGAAAGAAATGCTGGGGATTTTTTTTTAGAGGTTGCTAATCCTTTGACCAAGGGCACAGTCTAAGTTTTGGACAAAGATAGTCAAAATAGCTATGTATTTTGTGTGACCACAAAAAGAAATATCTGAGCTCTGTGAATAGATGACACCCCCAGGCCTCACCCCCAGACTTACTGAATCAAAATCTCCTAGGGCACAGACAAGGAATTTGTATTTTTAACAACTTTCTTGGTTTTGCTTAGCAATGAATCAAGAACTGATCCTTAAACTGGCTTTTGAAAGCCACTAAACTATATGATGTCCTAAATTGAAATAAAAGGCAACCTCAGGAATGGGTAGACCGTTAAAGTTCCATTTTACTCCCACACATCTGGTTGGCGGGCATGGTGAACACCTACAATATGGCCACTCCTGCAGGAAGGCCATGGTGTTCTCCAGCATGTGCACTGGCCAGCACCGCAAAGCCCCATCTTAATCTGCTGGTGGTGACAGTTAAACGGGAAGAAGAAAACTGTAGAGGTTGACCCTCAAAATGTACATCGTTGGTGAAGAAATGATGAGAAATGCAAAGTGTTGGCCCCACCTCAGACCTACCAAATCTGAAACTCTGAGAGTGGGGCCAAGCAATCTGAACCTCACCAAGCACGCCGGGTGATCTGATGCCCACTCACATCTGACTGAGATAGAGGGGGTCCCCTTAGTCTGCTACCCTGGCTGGTGGCTGTCTTGAAGGCCTGAATCCACCTCTGGGTCCTCCTCTCTGGCTACATTTATACCCATGCTCTGCAGGAAGTCACATATCCTTTCCAGAGCTGAGCACAGCATGCTCGGAGCAGGGAATCCAGATGAAGGCAAAAGCCATATCCATAGCTGTGTAGCCAGTGAACCAAGAAAAGATGTGGGTGTATCATGAGAGGGCCTTGAGATGACACTAAAGCAGAGCTTCCGAATCCATAAAATTCTTGGTCATAAAAACCTCCCCAGGCAAAAGGACACCACTTGCTTTCATTGGCATATTATCTCATTTTATTTAGCAAAAACCTGTCTATATTTCAGACATAATTGCTTGGTCTGGAATAAGGCAATGATACAGTAACGATAAACTATGATGAGTTCAATACCACTGGGGTGTGACCTTCTTACCCTATCAGAAATGTAATGTAACAACGAAGAGGTTCCTAGTCCATCGTCTTCTACCTATTCTCCTCCCTTACCCAACCCCAAAGAAGCAAAACACTAAGACTTTTGGTAGTGAAGAAACTGAGGCCAGGAGGTTAAGTCCTCGCCCAAGTTACATGTGGTTAAGGATAAACCAGAGTCCTGGCAGTGTTATTCTCACATTAACATTGTAAGTTATCTTTCACTTTTCAAGGAATTACCTCATCAGAACCCTGGTATCAGTGGTAGATCTAAGCAACGCTTGGTCCTATAGGTAAAGGTCTGAGTGCAGAAAAGAGATAAGATCTAGGTCCCAGGGGAGGGACTGAGCTAGAGCTGGACAAGGCTGATCCCGGTTCAAACAGAAATGTACAAACTTCTCTTCCAAAAGTAAGCCAGAGTCTGTAAGGGATTTCAATACACTCCATACAGCAAGAGTCTTCAAGACTCAGGATTTCTATAAGTGATTTATGGTGATCCTACTGGAGTCCCTTACATGGACTGCACCGGACTGGCCGTTGGAGCCCAGAGACGCTACAAACACTTGAGAACCCGCTGTGCAGGATCTCTGTAGGGTTGACGCCACCACTGTGCATACTACTAAACACTTCATAGAACTGCGATTAAAGTGCTATATTCCTCTGCCTCAAAGTCACTTTTTACAAAATAGAACAAGGTTTCTATGGCATGTTGGTACACTGTCATATAACAGACATCTACAACTGATCTCCCAGTCTCATATTTTCAGAGAAATAATCAGGACAAAGGAACATGTATTTATTTGGATTAATAGTTAATAGTATTTGTACTTCTTATGGATAAGTTGGTGATGCAACATTTAATCCTCACTTCTCCAAGATAAATACATTCATATAAAATATATGCTTCAGGTCAGGCTGGTGTGGCTCAGGGCACTGAGTGCCAGCCTGCAAACCAAAGGGTCATGGGTGCGATTCCCAGTCAAGGCACATGCCTGGGTTGTGGGCCAGGTGCCCAGTAGGGGGCACACAAGAGGCAACCACACACTGATGTTTCTCTCCTTCTCTTTCTCCTTCACTTCCCCTCTCTCTGAAAATAAATAAATAAAATATTTTAAAAAAATATATGCTTTACAAAAGAATAATATCTCATCTGGAAGAACGTGGGTTTTTTTCACCTCTCAATTTTGATACATAGAAACACATATTATCATTTTCAATTTGTACAATGTAAATTCACTAACTTCATACACATGCATACAGACACACCATACACATGCATACACACATACATATCTTCCAAAAAATCCATTCCCAGGCATTAGGCTCATTCACAAATACATAGATATTGGTATATGTGAATGTAAAAAAGAATTCACCAATTTGTACACAAGTGCCCACATATATTTGTTGAACTGCATATTTTTGCCTGCATTCAACTATACATATGCATACATATATATTCACTGATTTATAGAGGTCTTAAAATGTTTTTATTTAATGTTAAATAAATAAAAATATTTATTTTTCTACACCACTTCTCTATCTCTAGAATACAGGGTCTTCTTTTCTTTATCAATACTGCTGTTACTTTCATTATCATCATTATCACAAGGAACTCCCACTGGGCACCTGCAATGTTCCAATCCTCATTTAAGCTTCATAACAGGTGAATAAAATAACTACTATTCTCAATCCCACTTTGTAGATTAACAAACTGCGACTCAAAGTAATGAACTTGTCAAAGGTTACACAGTCAGTGGCAGCACAGTGTGTGTCCCCCCAAAACCATGCTCACGTCCTCTGTCCTCTTCCGTACACACATGGGAGGACCACATGATGTGAAAGGGAAGCTGGGCTCTGGGTCAGCCACTCACTGCTGACAGAATGTACGCCAAGAGGGAGGCCCTGTATATTCACAGTCATGTCTCAAAGGGACAGTGGGCAACAGCACATTTAAAAGTAAATATGAACCAAGAAACAAGCAGATGCATATTTTTACACAAACAGCTACTATACCCATTAGATATAGGATCATTATTATTCCCTGCAGATTTAAAGTTCATAGGAAATACCATTTTGTAATAGGAGCATCTGTTGAATTTTAAAGAGCTTTCTGAGCCAAGGGATCTTTCAAGATTCCATGCTTTTAGCCCCTCCCCTTGGCCTGGAATGCCTTTTCTCTTCATTTTTTTCTTTCCCTCCTTCCCACTCATTCTTCTATGCCCAGGGAAACCCCTATTCAACCTTCAAAACCCAGTGAAAAAGGGACCTTCTTTGTAAAGCTCCCATTAACAAAGTTAGGATACTGTGCTTTTGACTTCTTTAGTAGTTTGCTCTTGCCTCTGTTTGTTATATTTACTCTTCTGTTTTGCAATGTATCCGTTTACTAATCTGTCCGTACTGCTTGTCTATGAGCTTTTTCAAGTCAGGGGCTGTGTCTTACTCTCTTCGGACTTCCAAGCCTTGACAATGAGTAAATACTCAAATGTTGGTGGAATGGACAAATTGGTAGCAAGGGCCTTTAGACATATTCTTAGGACCCTGTGAAACTGTAACCTGCTTTGAAGAAAGTGTCCCTGAAGGAGATTCCCTGGTTCCGGTATCCTGTTCTAGTAGCCACCAAGGCTGGGGCTCCCTCTCTCCTCTCTCCCTGCTCTATGGGCAATGGGAGTATGATGTCCAGTGATTTACGGTTCATGTATGTGCATAACCCTCCTCAAAAATGGTCCTTGCATGTCTGAGACACGCGTGAGTATGGGTTATGAAAACAGTGCTCCGTCTCAGACCTGCTATCTTCCAAAGGGGGAGAGAGTGCTGGGAGAGCGTGGGGTGCCATTGCCCAGGCTGTTCAGATTACTGAGAATGCTGCAGTGAAAAATGAAGTATCACGTAGCCCCGGAACGGCAGCACACAGTTCTTCAGGAGCTCATTTTCTGTCATCATTTCATTATGCTTTTTTTCTCTTAATATAGTACTTTGAAAACAAGATTAAAACGCACAAAGAGTCCAAAGATATTTTGTTTCAGGGACTACCTTCCAGGACTTTAATTTAGGACATCCCACTGAGAAACCTGCATCGGGATTTCAAATGAGATGAGAAGAAGGCGTGGGGGGGACAGGAGGAGAAAGAGGAAGAAAAGGAGGAAGAAGGAGGCGGAGGAGGAGGAGCAGCAGCAGCAGCCGTCCTCAAAGTAGATCGTTTTCCACATACAACTTACCTTTTCCACATTAGATCAGGTCGTGGGGGAGGGGAAGCTGCAGACCCAGAAATGCAGGGAGGGTGAGGGGCAAGAGGCCAGCAGTGAGATCTGCTAATTACTGATCTCTTTTACTCTCCTGCTGTGCTTAACTGTCTGGACACGTTAAAGTGAAATTTTTCTGTGATTTTTCAGCTGACTAGTTCATGGCCCACTAGCATAGAGGGACGCAGAAGAGATGAAACGCTTTCGTTTACATGCAACATTTACTGACTGTGTGGGTTTTCCGACACTAAAGAGAGGACAGTGACCCAGCCACCTTTTTCACACTCACAAGAGCACTGAAAAAACAAGTCTTCATCGGCTTACCTCAGGCTTCCCTGGTCCTGAACACCCTCCCCCCGGGGTAGAAGCAGAAAGGGAAAAAAAGAGGGGATTTTATGCTCCTTTCTCTTCAACTTTTCAGGCGGTATAAGCAGCATTTAGCAAATTCAGCCCCAAATGGCTCCAAATGCTCAGAGCTGCAGGGGCTCATTCTTTGTTATCCTCCCTCTATTTACACAGGATTTACACAGGCTCTCCACTGAGGAGACCGAAAGCACTTCCATTCTCACCGGCTCGCCCCTGGATTGTGGCCCTGGCAGCTTCGCTTTGCCCTGGCCTGCCGAGGACGGAGAATTCCTGCAACCTAGACAAGACACCAAACTGCTCCCTACCTCTGTGATCGCCAGGCCACCTGGCTGGGGCAGGCAGCTGCAAGGCAGGGGCCTGCGCAGATGAGCTCACCTTCCAGAAGAGAAACGAAAACCCAGCCAAGGCTGTGCAAATGTGTGTCCAGAGACAAATAACATGCACTTTAAAATATGTATCTATGGAATATAATGGAAAGTGGTGGGTGAAAAAAAATTCAGACTGCAGCTTGGATGAAAACCACTTCACCCACTGGTTGGAAAAATAAAGTGTAAAAACAGACAGATGGACACATATGTAAATGTGGCTGTGTTTTAGGCTTTAGCTGGCAACGCGGGTGTCGTAGTATAGTTTTGCACGCCTGTATTTTCCATATCATGTTGAATCCTGTTAACTGTTGAACAGAAACATCCTCGCACTGGTCCTTGACCAAATCAGTCCCCTCGATTTACCTGTCAGGAGCCATTAAGTGGCTTTGTTTATTGACTGGAACTCTCTAATCCTTTTTCACAGAAATGGACAAAAAAGTTCCCAACACTCTTAGCCTATGGTTCACTTAAGTTGGTTACTCTCATTTATATATTTCCCTTGAAATTTTTAAAATATTTCAAGAAAAAATATCTACTCTCTTAACCGCCCACAGAATTCTCTAAAGGCTACTGATTGAAGCTGCTAGAAAAGTATATCCCTTTGCCATTAGAATTCAGCAGATTGCTTAATCTCTGTGGTGGGGGATAAAAGAATGTACTTGTTCCTCAGCTACCTGATAAGCACATATGAAAGTACAGGGCACGTTCTGAAGTTATTCACAGTACATCATAATAAAGCTCTTCTGGGCACTCTAATGATTCATTTTTAGTGATCTCTCCAATGCCCTTTTCCACAGTTAACACTCAGATTTTATTAAGCCAGAAAGCAGGGACAAATGTCCACTCAAGTCCCAGCTCTCAAATTTGACTCTACTTGCACTCGGCTACCTACAGCTAAAGCTTTTTTAATGTTCTGTTCACCTCCCCAGAGTGGCATTTCAGCTAACAGAGTTCACAATCCTTCAGCCCTAAACACAGAAGGCTGCTATCTTCAAGTCATCCTAGGAATGTGCCAGATACCATCATCTCCCTCCTGCAATACAAAGAACCAGAAAGAGAGAGACCCTGAGAAGACCAAGCTGATCAAGTTACCGACGGCCCAGAATGCCCCTCTCAGAAGGTTAATCTTTGAACCAATAAATGTTATAATTAGGAGCCTTGAAGTTGGGCTGAGTGAGGCTGGTCATTGAAAGACCGACCCTAAAAGAGAAAGTATGAATGGAACACATCTCTTTCACCTAATGGTTTGACAGGAGGGTCATGATATTGATGGGAAATTATGCAGAAATGAGTTGTTATGATATACGAGTCTCTTCCCCACATCTCCCACAAGAGGAAAAAGGTGGTTGGGGAGAGATGTCTTCTCAATTTCACTTAGCTATGTTTCTGTACAAATTGTGAAAATTATGCAAATAACAATTTTGGCACCTTTGCTAGAGGAAAACATTATTAAATTATGCTCTAAGTATTTTGTCTGCTTTAGTAATTACTCTCATGTAACTGTAAATATAAATAGCTGTTATTCTGTTTAAATTTTTAATCATGCAAAATATTGTCACACAAAATGTCCTTCTGTTGCAGTCTAACTGGGATTTTCTTTTTAAAAATATCCATATTTAACTGAAGTGGACTATTTTTAGCATTGTAAAGTGTTTTAGTAAAGAGAGCTGGCTAACATCTCTGAATCAACAGGTCTTTCAAAGAAAGATTCTTTATATTTGTGAAAAGAATTTCCTGCAAAAAAAGAATTTTATATAAAATTTCCTTTTATATAAAATGTATTTTTAACATTTTATACTAAAACCAAAATATAGTTAGTCTACTTCCAAGCATGCATTAACTACAGCCTATATAATTAGTGTACACTGATAATATTCTCATTTTATCATTAACTAGAAGGCTTTCTCTTACTGCCTCTTTTAGCATACTTTCATACGAAATGTTAAATATCAACCAATAATAAAATTTTTAGGAGTAATATCAAAAAAGCAAAGTTCTATCTGTAGCAGAAATTATTTCATCCAATGTCCAGGACCCTTACTTCATCAGCACATTTGCTATCTGAAATAAAAATAGGGACAATACATTTCTCTGTAAATTTGCATCAGTAGGTATTATTTCAAATAGCAGGACAACGAGACTCTAAATATCTCTTCCACTTTCTCAACTGATGTAAAATGAAAACAAGATTATTTTAATAAAAGTGCAACTTTGCAATGACATTGTTAAATAATGCAAAAAGATAACTATCTCAATGATAATAATAATGCTTACTAAGAGAACTAGATTGAGCTATCTATCAACATTCCCTCTGGGAAATTTTTAGGAAGCTAGTCACAGCAACATACAGAAAGAAAGAACAATGGTACTTATGAAGTTGATAACTGGTTCTACGTGAACACTTTTTAAACCATTAATATCAGAATTGGAGCACATTTGTTCACTATTTAAAAATAACGTTTTGTGTACTTTTCAAAGAATATTTGAGTTTGCACGAAAAAGTTTCCCAACAAAGTTCTGGATTTTTGTTCAAGAAGTTGAGAGAGTAAATTACTAACATTTAAAACTTTGCCCTGGCTGGGTTGCTCAGTGGGTTGATGCACTGTCCACTGCGCCAAAAGGTTGAGGCTTTGATCCCTGGTCAGGCTGCCTACGGAAGGCAACTGATCGATGTTTCTCTCTCTCTCTCAAGTTCATACACATATCTTCAGGTGCGGATTTTCTTTAAAAGTAGCCATTGTGCATTGTGCATTCCACTAATTATAGTTGTTTTTAAATAAACCTACAAGCAGGTATGTTTTTGTAATGTAATGCAAATGGATATCTACAACATACATGCAATAACCCTACGGAAAACAAAGAATATGACTGCTTAATAAGAATAATCTAAGATGGCATAAACTGATTACTCTTCATACAGCCTGTGTACTAAAGAACAACAGGCACAAGGGCCCTTTAGAAGTTAACTTTAAATAGAGAGTGACTGCTAATGGGTGTGAGGTTTCTGCTGGGGTGATGGAAATGTTCGAAAGTTGATTGTGGTGATGGGTGCACAACTCTGTAAAAATACTAAAAACCATCATACCGTACACTTTAAATGGGGAATTACATAGAATGTGAATTATGTTGCAAAAAGCTATTCTATTTTTTAAGTGAACACATTTTGGTCTCATACAATAAAGCATGCTGGAAGAAACACAAAATCCTAGTAGCCAAGGTTGCAACATATCCATAATCTCTTCTGAATTGCTTCGGAACAATATGATTTCAAGGCCACTTACTAATGTCATCTCAACACCTTGCATATGAACAAACATACGTACTCAGTAACATTTGGGATGGATTTTATACTGTTTACATTACAACGATATGCATTGATGAAAAGTAGATTGACCTTCATACTGAAATTAATCCTTCTCCACATTCAGTTCCATTGTATTATAGCAGAACCGTAGCCTAAAATATGTACCTCTTTGAAGGCTCGCTTTCACAACCAGAATAACTCCAGAAACTCACACACACACACCCCATTCCCTCATTTCTTTTACATTTCTTCTATATAAGCTTCTTCAAGTAAGGAACCATATTTTTTATTTTTTTCATATCCTTAAAACTGTGTAATGTTCTGGGTATAATAAGTTCCTTTTATTAAAGAAGTGGGTAGATGACTCCCATACTTCTTGGAGTGTGCTTTATTTTTTGTGGGTTTATATCTAAAAGTTGCAAACAGAAGCTATCTAGGATTTGGTCTCTTAAGAGTTGAAAACTGGCCATAGAGTCGATGTTTCATAAATTTCAAAGGCATTAACTTGTAAAATGCACCACATGGAGGAAGCAACTTGATTGAAACAGACAACAACAAAGGTGCCCTACTTTTGGAAGAGTGCCCTAGATACTTGGTTCACGCTCCATCTTCTGAATTCATTACATCATTCTTTTTGGGGAGGCGGGCAGCTCTTCTACTTTGCACAGTGGAGGTTCACTTCTGACATACTCTTGCCCCTCTGTTCTGTCCCTCCACCCCTCCTCCCATTACCACATGTAACCCTGAGGGGAAATGATGATGCAACAGGAGAAGCATGAGTTGTGGAATAAAACAGACCTTGTATTGAATTTCCAGATCTATTTCTTACTGGTTCAGTGTAACCTTGGTCAAGAGATTAATTTCCTCATCTATGAAATGGAAAGAATGGTACATACCCAGTAGGTTAGTGGTGAAAATTAAATGGAATAAAAGTAATAGCTATTACTTATTAACTTGCTACCTTGTTCCAGATGCTTTACACTTACTAACAAGCTCAGGAACTTTATATAGGACATCTAGCCTCACGTGGTACCTGACACACCAGAGGTGACAACAATAAACGTTAGTTATTGCCTTTCTGAAAATGAACTGATATGAAAGGATAAACAAAATGTGGTATATCCAGTCACTGAAATACTGCTACAAAATAGAACTCCTGATACCTGCAACACATTACATTTCAAAGTCATTATGCTACATGGAAAAAGCCAAAGATACAGAAAATGCATACTGTATCATTCCAAATATGTTAAGTTCTAGAAAAAGCTCCTACGTAGAAAATGCTCCTAATGTATCACCATCAAAGGCAGACCAAGGGCTGCTCAAGAGGGCAGGTAGGGAGTGAGGACTGCACTGAGAAGGAGTGCAGGAGACTTCTGGGAGGTGATGGGGATGTACGGTACCTTGATCACGGTGCTGCCTCCTGACTGTCTACAGCTGTCAAAACTCATTAAATGGTACACTTTAAATGAGTGGTTTTTGAATGAAAACTATACCTCCATAAAGTTGATAAAATAACATTAAGGAGATTCAAGGCAAATTTCCATAAACCTGTTAACTTGGCATAAAACAGATTTTAGTGGAAAGTATAGCACACAGTAAGTAACGACAGGTGGAGTGGGCATTCTCCAAGCCGTGGCAGCAAAGCTCTGGAAGGATGAAGTGATCTAGGGAACACCTGAAAGATTCTGAAGGGAGAAGCCCAACATGATGTTTATAAACTTGTTGATTTATACCATTTTCTTTAAGTTTTTGACAATGTGAAGAGCATGTTCAGAATGCACTTCTCACATTTTACCAAAAGATACTTTTCTCCATTGGCCAACTCCCATTATGAGAAATATTATTAACAAAGAACTATTCAAGTTGCCAAAAAAGTATCAATAATAATAAAAAGGTAATAGAAACCATTCTTTATGCATTAGGCCATATGTCCTCCCTCAGAAATGATTCTTAATCAGTTATTTTTTAAACTCTTTTGGGGAATTCAGTATTAACACATTCCTCTTCATCTTAAAAATGTCTTAGTCAATCTCAGAAGAAAATGACACCACTCATGAAAGGCTCTGGGCACCCCTACACTTTAAAGTGAGTAGGAAATACAGAATTATTATTAACTGTCACCAGCCACCTCCATGCCTTCAGACAACCCCTGAATGTGGACGGGAACCACCATCTGTGGAGGGTATTGAATGTGCCAGGTGCCATAGGTATCATCTCACCTGCAGAACAGCTCAGAGTTTGGCACTTTAACATCTTCAGAAAGTGAAGCCACACACATGAAGAAACTCGCCTGGAGTCTCATGGCTAATCTGCAACAGAGCTGAATGAACTTGAGTGGAGACTCAAGTCCATGAGCTCAACCTCACAACACAGCCTGCATTTCCACATGAAGTGGAATTCGTGTTTTAAAGAAGCAGAATGTGGGTCGACACCACACCTTCTGGTTTTGAACCTGGGTAAATGGTGCTTAGTGATGTCTGATCATGGCCAAGTGATTCATCTGAATTTTGAGATATGTGGTATTTGGCTCATATCAGATAATCAATAAGCGTTTCATTTCATTCTTACATTTCCCTTCCTTCTTTTATTTCTTTTAATGACTCATTCACATGGAAAAAACTGCAAATAAGAGTCACCACCTGCTGAAAAGCACATTTGCTTGAGAAAAAGTAACTTTTTCCTCAGTCTTCTCGAACTCATACTTAAAAACAGCACCAAAGCAAAAGGCCACATTTGCTACTACGTAAGAAGTACTCCAACACCTTATTTCCAACCATCTAATTCTAGAAAGATGAGGAGCTTAAAGCCACGTAATTATTAGCTTGCCATAGCACACCTCCATCCTCTGTCAGGGCACCACTGTGAACTTTATCCAGGCCTTGTTAGCTGATAAAACAGGAGCTGTAAAGGTCTTTGTTTGAGAGGAAAAGTTGTTTGACCATTTCCCAGGAGAAAAAGAAATGGGTCTGTTTGCTCAGTAGGTTTATGCATATACCTGTGTGCAAATCAGCCTATGAGAGAACTGACATCTTTGCTGTGAGATCAGATCTCAGAGCCACCAATCAAAGAGCAATCCAGCCTTAATATGCTGATGCGGCACATTTCCGGATCTTGATCACACTAGGCAAGGGAGTCATTCCTCTCAGTGATAAAGTCGGTGAATGCACTCTTGAGAAGATAACAAATTAAAAACCAGCTGACTGGACACCATTTAAGTGAGGAATTCACTGCTGACCCAGTGCAACACAATTTCTACCACCAGTCAGTAATCACTGAAGAGGTGGCCAACTTTATTTCATAATTGTAAAACTATTTCTAACGAAGAGTCTTAGCACAGCTAAATGATAACCGCCCAGTTTACATCCTGCAGATCCGCTAAAACTGGCAATGACTTCAACTGTTCATATCCTGAGTCTTACTTTGTGTTAAAATTTAAAGATTCTGAAAGCAAATCAGAAATTCCCGAAAGTAGTGTATTATTGAAATGACCAGAAATCTGAAAAGAACTACATAAGTTAGAGGGTTACTCTATTTTGAAAATATAGTTTATATCTATACAACTCCCACTAAAATACCCAGCTTCCCTATAGCTCATGTGTTACTGTGTTGGAATTTGAAGTTGACATCAATCTACAAAACATGAGAAAAAATAGTTATCTGACTAGTTGTCGTGAGACTTGTGTCATAGACTTAAAAATGTGCGGTATTGGATTAAAATATCTTATATTTCCATAATGACTGCAGCTTCCAAATGATTCTTCCAACTGTTGGTCACCACCACGAAGTGTCAGAGGCATGTCCCATTATCCCCATCTAACTGATTAAGCCAGTACAGTTAACGTGTTGCTAATTCTTTGCCTTGCCTGAAGCACTTTCCCTTACTTATGGTCTATGAATATTATTAGGTTGAACCATCTGAAATTGCAAATATTTGATCATTTTTAAACTTCCAAAATGACAATTTCATAAAGCTGTATTTCCAGCTTTACTGTCAATCAGAATGCAGTTGTTTCCTTTGCTTTGTCTACTTGTCATTTTTTTTGTTGTTTTTACCAACACATCTGGCCTCTTACAAATCCTTTCAATTAGTTTCTCTTTCTTTATTGCGTAGATAAAAAGGTAAAGAGGGAAAAAATACTAATAACGAAAGTCATAGCCTATGAGAAGCCCAGACATTACACATAAAAAACTTAAGCAACAACCAGTTAGGAGGTGGGAGATTTTGCTGTGCTTCTAAAAAGGGATGTAGCAAAAAGCCTGTCCATACTACTTAGAGAAAGGAACTATTGTTGTCAGTTCTAATTTCAAACTTCAACAATAGTAATTAGCACTGAGAAATTATTAGAGTATATTCTATTATATGCCTCTGGAGAAATTTTTACTCTAAATGTTTCCCATAATAACAGCAGCAACATTAATAAAAAAAAAACAATATTTATTGAGCACTTACTCTCTTCCAGACACTCAGCTAAGCACTTTAGATGAATTACCTCATTTCATTCACACTATCCCATCAGCGTTGGTTTTCCTTTTACACATAAAGAAACTGAGGCTTAGAGAGGCTGAGCAATTTGCCCAAAGACATACAAGTCATAAGTGACAGAGATAGGGGTCACAGCCATACCCTTAAAGACTACCGGACACTGCCTCCCATGACGGTTAATCCCCGAGACTTCAGATCCCACCTCTCCAGATTTTCCATTGTCATAAAGTATCGTGACACTTCTACACCCTATAGAATCATTCGGTCAGTTAAAAATTTGGTGGTCTATGAATTTAAAGTAATAGGAAATTCCCATGTTACCGAAAGCATCACGAGGACAGGAACCCTGTACTCCCAGCACTTACACCAGTGCCCAGCACAGAGTAGGTACTGACAGGGTGCTCGCCAAGAGAGGATAAGTCCTGATTCTCCTCTGTGACTCTTTTCATTCCTGGAGGCTCACCTTCACCTGTCTTCCTTGTAAGAAAGCAGAGAGCTCTCAACCACTCCCATTCTGGACAACGCTTGACTTCGCAAACCTCCCACCACCGGCACCGCCACCTTTGACCTTGCCGTAAGTGCTAAAATTGATTCATCTCACTGACAAAAATGTGATAAAAGAACCGCAACCACAGAGGTGGAGAAACCACTCCTTCCCCTTGAACAAACGCTGCTTTCTGATGCCCAGGATTGTTTTTCTTCCCTCGCTAAGGTTCAGTAAGTACTGAAGGCTTGGGCTCAGTGAATGTGGGTCAGGTCTGTAACACAATGACTCCACCCCTTCCATTACCATAGAATCAGTTAACCATCCTGCCAGTTCCACCAAATAGACAACTAAGTAAATACAGTGATGGGCCCCAGTGGTTATTTAGGTGCTTCGGAAACCTTAAAAACACCATTATCTCCTGTAGTGACTTGCTGGCCTTTCCACACTCCGAGCAGCACATTGGGACTTCTAAATTACATACTATAATTGACACAAAATATCTGTCCCATCAGTGAATATCTTTATTAGCATCAAAATCACTCACAACTAGTGTTCCTCAATGTTATTAAACATAACTTGTTCTAGGTGTTGCTTTACTAATTAGTCAGGATGAGCCTGAGGAAGAAAATCTGGGTCATGTTAAATTAATTGGAATGAGCATGAAAATTAGCAGAGCAAACTGCATCAATTTTCTATAGAGAGTCTTTCTTCATGTTGAGAATAAAAATGGATATTATGAGGCATTAACCAAACTGCCTTCTGTGACTGCCAAGAGGTGTGTTACAGTAGCCCAAAATATCGTGCTCGCAGATTTTCAGAAGTTAATGAGACATTTCCAGGAATGGTAAATACATGGTGTTAAAATGGGTGTGCCTCTGATGGGAAAATGCCAAGTCATTTCATGTTTATTCAGGCATAACAAGCTCTTCAAAATGAGCATAATTTAAGAGGTGAATAGTGCAAAGAGGGCTAACATTCAACTAATTTTCCTTCAGAAAGAAAAGATTAAATTGAACAAAAAAATGAATTAAGAGGTTTACAAATCAACAAGTCAGCCACCAGGACGGCAGCCTCTGCTCGGCACCCAAGTGGCAGCTCACACCACGAAGTTCTCGAGAAATGTCCCGAAGGCAAGGAACAAAGGGAGCAGAACTGATTACAGCCCCGCTCACTGCCTCGCTGTCTCAACTCTGTTTGGCTTCCTAATGAGCTCACTAAAAACCTAATTCATCTCCCATAACCCTCCTCAGCCCTCCTTGAAATCCACCATTATGGAAATTGCAGATGAAACATTTCCAGGCTGGGTTCTAACCAGCGCGTCTTCAACAGGCGGGACCTGGAACACAATGGGCCCGGGGTCCACAGCTTCCAGAATAAAGAGGCCCAGCAAGGTTAAGGCTTTTTCTCAGGGTGACAATGATTTCCGCCTTAATGTGCTCCCTCCCGTGAGTGTGGGAATGTCATGGGTTCTACAGTACATAAAATACAAATTGTAATGCAGGAGAGGAGAAATGAGTTGTACTAATGACAAATAGCTGAAACAGGCTAATGTGAATTCCCAGCCTGTTCATGAGGAAACTCCCCGGGTTCCTCATTACATAGAGTCAAATCCTCACGGCACCTAGCCTGTAACTGGAAGATTACTGAATTGATGGATCCTTAGTTTAAAATGCAGCTGTTTTATTCTGCTTTAGTAATTAATTCTTTTTCCAATACTCTATTGATTAAGCGTAGACCCTGATAAAGTTCAAACCGAGGAGAATCTCTCGTGGCGTCCTCAGTTGCTCAGGAGAGTCAATGAAAACTTCCTGCAATTCCACCTGCCTCCTCGGAGTGCTGATCCGATGAACAGAACACTTTTTTCCTCATAAATTAGTCAGGCCATGTGGAGCTGTATTAGCTGATCGTTGCTTTTGTCTCTCTACTTGCTGACTTGCTTTTCAGTTTTGCTGGCCTTTGTGCTGTCACACACAAAGTCGGAGTGCAGCTGCCATTCTGAACCCAAACCAAGGTAAAGAACAATTCGTACAAACTACATTCCGCCCCCCCCCCCGCCCTGTTTTATACAGCTGCAATTCCCTGAGCAGTACAGGGCTCAGTGGGGCCTCCTGGGAGCCAACTAGCTGAGAAATCAGTGCTAAAGCACGCAGGCATATTGTGGAACTGAAAAAGTAAAATAAAGTATCCTATTTTCTTCAAGGCTTTGCTGGGATTTTTTGTCCTTTTTCCCCTCCCTGACAGAATTTGTACTACCCTATATTCAGCAATGCTCAGCTCCCTGTTTCGTTTTCAGAGAAGACATCAAGGAATGACAGAAGGCAAGGGAAAGAGAATAATCAAGGGGCCAAGGATACATGGTCAGATGGCATCAGTGAGCCTGGGAACTCCTATTAACCCAGTGGGTGTGGAGGGTAACCACGTGTAAGTGGCCATGATAAACACAATGCTATTTAGTGCTAAGAGGAATCACCAATACGGTGCTCCTTTTCAAAGGGTCTCACATGTACCAGGGATCAATGTTGGTGAGCAGTGCAAGTGTGATGACAAAGTTTCTCAGATTACAAGCCTGCACAATGGAGTTTTATCTCCACAAAGATCATTGCTACAGGGAATACTTTTAGAGCAATGGCCTTACTCTCTACCTTCCCCGCTACTCCCACCCCCCACCCACCTAAGGCCTCCAAACCCATGTGCATAGGCTTCAGTCCCTGGGTGACAACAAGTCAGAGACATGTGTTCTAGCCCATGAGCTGGTGGAAAAAACACAGCTGATCTCTCAAGCCACTTGCAACATATGTTTATAGGAAAACTCATATTTCAGTTGGTGGGAGTAATAGTAAAGGTCTGGAAAAATTTTAGGAGAATTCCTCAAGTTTTTATCCTCTAATGCCAAATTCAAAGCTAAAACCAAACTAGGATCCTGTGAGCAGAGTGGCTGAACTGTTTCCCATGTTCTCTCGGGGGCCTGTGCTGAGAGTGCATTCCCCACCTTCACAGCATTCCTTCCTAGGTCAAAAGGTCATCTCTCACAGGCTTCTCCAGCAGACACTCAGTTGTCAAAAGGTTGCCTCATGTGATCTGGGCAGTCACAGCTAACAAAGCTCTGTCCGCATTGGGAAACCAACTTCCCAGGTCTAAATACTGTTCGTGTTAGAAATGTGTTTTCCTCCCTCCTTCCTTACTCTTCTCTGCAGTTTCAAAACAGTGAGCTCAGCAGTGGGCACCCAATCCATCAGCAAAGTTTCCATAGATTACCTGGGTCACGATTCCACCGCTTTTACCGGACTATATGAAGAGGAAAGATAGCTGCCGGAGGTGAGGTTGATTTCCAGGGGATTTCTTTAAAAGGGAAATCCCATCTTTTAAGCAAACACATGTATTTTGGATAAATTGCAAACAGAAAAAATTAATCCAGAAGAAAATATCAGAATCTTTTGTAAAAATTATTCACGAAATTAAGCTGATTTTTTGGATCAATGTACATTCAGCTGCATTGAAATGACTAGCAATGTACCCAGCGTAGGACAAGCCACCACAACAGAAGTGAGGGGATAAGAAGTATGATCCTCTGCTAAGTGCTCAGAACTGATGCAATCACAAGGTTGGCCATCAGTGATGTTATTAGTAAAAGGTCCCAGTTGTTAGGGAAGCAAGCTTTGCCTTTTTTGTTAAATTTCCTGCTGCCTAGATGAATAATATAACAATTTTCTCATTGTTGCGGATTGTTACTTAGAGCAGCTTGAAGCTCTCACATGCAGTCCAAAATGAGTCATTTATTTCTAGAAGGGAGTCAAACAAGTCTATCAACATTGCTTCTAAATATAAATTATATATTTAAGAGTAAAATAAAATACTCATGGCTGAAATGTTACATCTGGCAGATAAGGAACTAGAGATACTTTCAAATTACTTGGCCTAGTCCTAAGCAATAAAATCTAAGGACACTGATAATTTTTGTAAAAACTAAGCCATCTGTGCATTTGTTTCTTCAAAAAACAAACAGAAAAAAAATAATTAAAGGCCCTCAGAAATTGGATTCAAGTTCTTACATGTCTTTAGGATACTAAGGTTTGCAGACACATAATATTTTCCTAAAGGTACTATCTTTTTTTAGTTTTTAATTATCAAACTTTCCCAAAGCACATTTTTCAAAACTTAGCTTTGGGGCTTTCACGTGTCCCCTTTCAGCTGCCTTGGGATTAGCTGGAACTGGCAAGATGCATATCCTTAAGAATGTGTGTAGTTCCATGTGATATAATCTGCTACCTTTAGAGAGCCCAGTTTTATAAGCTTTCCTTTGGGTAGGTATTTCAGTGTTCTGACAACAGCATTCTGGGCTGTTAAATTAAGCCCATGTTCGACATTGGCATTTCAGTGTCGGGAAGTTGTTGTGCATCAAACTTGCCAGTTTAGTGTCTGGAACCCTGGAAGATGTGCTTGCCCTATGCTTTTTTCATGGGGTGTTTGGAAGGTAACTGTAAATAAATTAAACAATTATGACACAGACTCAAATAGAAAATATATATATATATATATATTACATAGGAGGTGAAATTGGTATCATAACTTTTATAGAAGTTTGGGTGGGGTCCAATGAAACACAGTGAATAAAATGAACCTGTTTATGATCTTGCAGTGACTTATAAGTGTATCACCATTTATGATGTTATAATGTCTTATGAGTATATCATGTGAATGTGGTACTTAGCATTTGGCATCAACTAGAGAGTACAAGGACTCTACACGATTCTAACAATTGTAGAGAAGGTCCTAAAAATAGAAACTTTCTGGCCAGAATCATGTTATATCTGCCAAAGGAATCTAGGAAGAAAACAGGTGCCTGATAATGAAGTGCCATGAATTTAATTATTAAAAATTTTGAGAGTATCACACAGTTTGCAACCCTATCAATCAAGAAAGTACAATAACCAAAAAGTAAGTAACTCCCTGCAGAGAGCACATGATGCGGTTTCTAATTTTCAATAGACATGGTCAGCCTTCTGTACAGATTTGCACCTGAACCTGACTGGTAGTGTGACCATCCACATCTGGAATTTTTCATTCCTATTATTAACTTACCTGAACATATTAAGAATATTTTCGAAGTAGCTCATGACTATCGCTCATTTGGGACTCAATATTTGCAATTAACATTTTTAAAAATTCCTCAAGTAACCAATTATTTCTTTGAAATAATACACAAGGAGGCAAGAATTTAGGGCCTTTTGGGAGCTGACTGGGGAAACGAAACCCTGTCATCACTGAACCAGTGTCTCGAAAACCCTTTTCTAAGTGTACCATTTCCTCTTAACTTTTGAAAACAGGATCTTCATTGTAAATAAAAGAGCAGCCATAAAACATCTTAAAAATATTTTTAAAAATCTTAAAACTGCTTAAAAGAAGCATGCAGACTGTAAAAGAAATCAACACAGTTTTGTAAATTCAAACTAAGGCATTTTATTTTTCCAAGTGAATTGCTTAAGGTTATAGAAGTTACAGCTAAAACTAGAACTTTCAGCTCCTGACACTCTAGTGTCAGTGACCTGCTCACTAAAATGTTTTCACTTCGCCTCAACAACAAGTTATAACAAAAGACACAGGAAATTTCCATGGCCCCAGATGCCCAGGGTAAGCCAGTATGACCTGTGACTCAAAGGTCTCGAATCTCCAGTTCAACACATGTGGAGTTAACCTAACGTTGGTTCTCCCTCTTACTGATGCCAGCCTGGGAAAAGATGGCAGGACCCTAACCAGCGTTACAGGGATTTCATTACTGACAACCATGATGTATTCTAACTTGTCCTCTTAAGGGGGAAGTAGGATTGCTAAAGTAGGCCTGAAAAATTGTTGAGAATGAACCACCTTCGAAGTCAAAAGTTGTAATAAAGAACAGCAGAAATCAATAAAAAACTTTAGTTGCAAACATGTAAGGTCATAGAAAGGGGTGTAAACCCCCAAAATGCGGTCAAAGAGGCAGAAGGGGAGACCTTTCACCGGAACACTGGAACACACAATTTTAGTCTCATCTTACTTTGCTTGCAATCTTGTCCTATAACCAGTGAGGCTGCACAGGTCACTCAATATTTAAAATGAAAATAAATACCTATGTTTACCCTCTGCAGCTACCTGGAAGAAATTCCAATAAGATCCTTCACAAATTCTAGTTTTTTCCTTGTAAGGACACTATATGGTATAAAATCTACATTTAAGAACACTTGAAGAATTTATCCAAATTGACTTTCTCCTATTTAGTCCTATTTAGTTCTATTTTGTGAAATATTGGTTTTTTAATAAAAAGTAAGTTTTCAGTTGAATTGATTGAACCATATGTTTACTGAAATATCTGAGAAACTTGGGAACCAGTGATTTCTGTACCTTCTTCATCATCCCATTCATCAATGGCTCAGCAAACTTTCTTTGGTTACCTGACTGTTTAAACGTTATCAGAAAAATGTTGGAGGGCTCTGTGTGGCCTTCAAGGAATGTGGTAAGACGCCAATTCTATACATCACCAATAATTTCCAAGACTAGACATAGCGTTAGATACCTGCTACCAAATCAGAATTATAGAGTAGATTTCTAGATACAATTGTGATTTCCAATGCTGCTAGGCCCTATGACAGATAAAAGAATTGAGAGAAATGTCCAGGTATATGACAGCAAATATTAAAACACACCTGGGACTTTCAGAATGCAGGAAAACACCTCAAGTCTCAGTTTTTATATGGACAAAAGGTATCTGACACCACTGACACCTCGCTTCACTGTACAGACAAGGTGTGGCCAGTGGGTAAGTGTCTGGATTCGGAAAGTTAGACAGACCTGAGTTAGAATCTTGGCCTGGCCACTTTCTAGATATTCAAAGAAAGGAAACTTACTTAGCCTCTCTAAGCCTCTCCTTTTCCAACTGAAAACCTATACAAGATTATAAATATTAGGTTACACTAAATATACATAGTACAATATCTGGCATAAAGTAGTTGTCAAATATTGGCTGTGACAATGGCAATGATTCTGCTATTGCTGCCAAATTTGGGCATGCATATTACAGGCACTTTTCCTTCATTTAGCTCAGTTATTTTTAATCCCAAAATGCCAATAACCAAATAGAAGAACTGGGTCTCCAGCTATAATAAAAATGTAGTACTAAACAAAACTGGCATTGGGAAAGATAATAATCAGATCCAAGACAGCATTCTTTAAAATTCTTAAATAATAATTAGCTCACACATCACATTAGTTTTTCTCTTCCCTAATAACATATGACACATTATAAGGAGGTCGTAAAAAATGAACTACTATAAAGAGAACAACTGTCTTCAGCCAATGGGTGTTGCATTGCAAGATATAAGTTAAAAGTCTTGCTTGACTCAAGTGGTTCTTAGACTAGAGCTGGTCAACAACGTAGGAAACAAAACAATTTATTTACTATCCAATATATGAAAAATTTGATCAAAGGGACTTCATGGTAAGTGATTTCTGAGGAGAATATTTAGCTACAAAAGCAAAGAATTAATAGATTTTGAAGTGCAGCAAAGACTTATTATGGTACCTCAACCAAAATACAATATTATTTTCTATAAACTTAAGAAATCAAAGAGAACAATGCCTTGTCTGCATCTCCACACAATATATCAAATAAAAAGAAAACTAGGAAATTAAAGATGACCTTGTGCACAGCCATCTACTCTCAGGGCTGAAAACAAACTACCAAAACCGAAGTACTATGTCGAGCGGGTGTGTGTAATTATGTGAAAATATACTATACATTGTTGAACTCTAAATATCCACAATCATAAACAAAACCTATACCATTTATGAAAATTTAGAAGAGAGACATTATGAACCACGTTGGGAATCCTCATAGTAAATGACACAAGAAGACATATCTGAGTGAGTTGAAAAATTAAAATAAATTTAGGTTAGTTTCTTATTGGTGTGAAAAATATTTATTTTTGTTTTCATTAGTCAAAATAATTGAATAACTAGTCAAGTCTCAACTGAATTTTAACTGTAGACACCATCAACATTGCCTCAGAACTTGAGCAAAAGAGGGTATAAGAAATTACTTACGCGTGCGAAATTTTTATTGGATTGGAGCAGCAAAGGCCATTGTTTTTAAGAAACCCTGAAACTCTATAGGTTTTAAGAAAGTCAGGATTAACTTCTCTTTAAACCACAAACCCAATCCAGTGAGTAAAAATCAACAAACAAGTACAACTTGTCTAAAGAGGGAATAAATTATCTATTGTCTGCTATCATTTCTTAGGCAACTAATTCCCCACTGAAATGTCAAATGAAAAGATAACTAGACATTTACAAATGTACTTTTTAAATCTCACAAAACTATAGAAAACTATAAACATAGTTTTCTACATGATTTTGAAATTATGCCTTAATATTCTCATTCCTATGATACTTATGAACTAACATTGCCAGAAGTTTTCAAGACTGGCTCAACTAGAGATTAAAACAACTCACATGGTCCCACCTCAAAGTATAGCCTTTCAAAAATGCATAATGCAAATTCTGGAAGCCCCTAGGCAGCCTGCAGTATAAGCACTTTATCTGGCACTGCAGGCAATCAAATGTGAGGTCACAGCACCTGGGCGTGTGGCCTCATGCTTTTGACACTACTATAGGCACTGAAATACATCTCTGGAGACTTGTCAGGAACAGCCCTGGAAGTCACGAACTAAAGAGAGTGTCAAGAAATCCTTTAGAGAATAAATATTGCCAAAGAGAAGAGGAAGCCCCAACTGGTTCTTTTTTCATTCTGTAGTGGGGCAGAAAATAACTTTCTCAGAATACCGAGGATACCTTTAAGTAACTCAGGAGTTCTGAAGAATTTGAACAATATATGTGACTGACACTGTGGTTTGAATATTGCAGAAGTACCCTTCAATTAGCGTGGTTTTATTTTATTGTTTTGATGTTTTCAATCCAAATAAAAACAAGATGTCAAACCCATTTATAAAGAGAAATCATTCTGATTTAATTTTTTAAGTCCATCTAGTGAGTGCTTCTAGCAGGCTGCAGAGGTAATTAAGTGATGTTGGTGAGCAAATTAAAAAGGAAATTGAACATCATCAAGAAAGTCTTTTTATACACACAAGTATCTTTTAAAACCCCACAGTATGAAATATCTACTAACTCTCCAAATTTTTTTGATCCAGTTGGATATGCTACTAATGGAATTGGTAGATTTTGGGGGGTGGTGAAATTCTTACTATCCCCAAGCCAATAGATGTTTGAGGCAAAGAGTAAAATAGTAAAATGCAAGTAAGTGTCATTTAATTGTATATGGAGTTGGTGATTGTGAAATAAGAGTTTTGGCAAGTCTTGGAAGAAAAGCATTCTCATTATTTTATGGCTCAGCACCTCTTGCATTCTTTTTCATTTCTAAATAGAAGGAGATGAGAACTAAGCCTTTAGAATGTGTCAATTTCACTTTTGACCTCCCCCCTCCTACTCAACGATTGATGTTGTGGATCTGACCAACATACATGAGAAAAAAAGATGGAAAAGGAATGACTTTTTCAAAGCATAAAGCATAAGTAACTGACTTAAAATCTTTAACAAGTGGCATGTGACAGCTCAGGCTCTAGTTTAAGTTGAAGAAATAAAAATAAAAGGTTATAATAAAGAAATAAAAGAAGGGTGGCAGCCTTTTGATTAGAGAAATGACATGAGGGTTTTAATGACTTTCTCAGGACAGTCAGTTGCCATCATTAAATTTTACATCACTTGTGAACTGAGTGTCTTTTTTTATGCAAAACACTTTGCAGCTAAAGAACAGGGAAAAAATTAGATGGCCTTGTCTTAATTCTTCTGCATCTGTTCTTTATGGAGATAGGCAAGTAATTGACCCTCCTCATGGCCAAGCTTGATGCCTCATCCAG
Source organism: Tonatia bakeri (assembly GCA_004024845.1). Lineage (NCBI taxonomy): Eukaryota > Metazoa > Chordata > Mammalia > Chiroptera > Phyllostomidae > Tonatia > Tonatia bakeri. The sequence goes on from PVIA01008177.1 coordinate 40,808, forward strand.
AAAATGGGGACAAATCTGAGACATTCTGGGGAAATCAAATGAAAATTTATGTAAGAGTATATTAAGAAATAGAAATGAAACACTAAAAGTAAGGTAACACTTTTCAGATGTAATTTGGATTTTGAATAATATAAATAGAGCACATTAGAATTGGAAAAGATGTAAGAATCCCCCAATATCTTCATCACACAGAGATATAAGGTAAGTCCATGGGAGCTTACAGATGATGATAATATTAATAACTGACGTTTAATGGATGGCTAGTGCATGACAGGCAGACATTATCACCTCATGCATTCCACCAAACTCCCTTACAAGGTATGAACCTGGGTTACAGGTAACTAAGATTGGAAACTTGCCCAAGATCTTCCACTCTGGAGTTTGAAGCCATAACCTCAGGGCCTCACCAAACCGCCCCATACTGCACCTTCCACAGGCTCAGCTGAAGGGCCATATTCAGAATCTGGTGAGCTCAGCTCACCAGAAGGCATTCTAGCTTTCAGCTAGATAACAAAAATTAGAAAATGCAGGAACAAAAATGAAAGAGAAAAAAAGAGAGAGAAAAGGAAAGAAGGAAGGAAGGAAGGAAGGAAGGAAGGAAGGAAGGAAGGAAGGAAGGAAGGAAGGAAGGATTTGACTTAGCATGAAAGCATGGTACACAAGAAACAGACTTTAGGCCTCATAATTCCCCCAGATTTTAACCCTTGCTCTGATCCTCCCTTGCCTACAAACCACATGTCTGTGTGTCTGTGTGAGAGAATAAAGACCAGGAGAAAATAGAAAAGCCAAGTATCTTAAGCTATTATTCTCATGTTTTTAGAAATCACATTATACTATATATTAAACTAGAAATTCAATGAAAGTGATATGGGCTTAATGTTCAAGTTATGGACCCCAAACCAATAAAGGGTCAATGACAATGTGCATATTATTATGGAGCATGTAATAGTACATAGTCCTGGCCTACATTATTTACCTTGATTCTCCCAGCATCTCTGCATAAGGGTGGTAACCCTCATTTTATAAATGATGAAAATTGGACTTAGAGAAGTTGAAAAAGGCCACACTGCATGTGGGAGTCAGGATTCAGACCTAGGTCTAACTCCATGCTCTTAAAAATGAAGTTACGAGCTTTTATACAGAGAACAGAATGATGGGTGTCAGGGGGAGGAGGGTTGGGGGACTGGGTGAGAAAATGAACGGACTAAGAAATACAAATTGGTAGTCATAAAACTGTCATGGGGATGGAAAGTGTAGCACAGGGAATAGAGTAAATAATATTCTAATACCTATGTGTAGTACCAAGTGAGTACTTGAAGTATCAAGAGGATACACTTTAGAGAGTATATGACTGTCTAACCACTGTGTTGGGCACCTGAAACTAATACAAAATAATATTGAATATAAACTGTAATTGAAAAATAAAATTTAAATTCAAAAAAATTTAAAAAAACACAGTTACGAGCTTTTGAATTTTGAATTACAATTTCTCCATAGAGCATGGAAACACTCCCTCTCAATTTGTAGGAGATGGTGGGATCTCCATGACCTTGTACTTGCTTCTTGTACCTCTAACTACTGGACTCCACCTAATAAAACCACCACAAATTTGGTGACTGACACTTTGATAAAAACTCAACCATTTTTGGTGTGCTGATATTCTTCAAGAGGAATTAAACCCTAAGTCAATGCTAACAATATCTAGTAAGTTGCTACAAATTATTAGCTATTAACTAATTGTCAAATAGAAACAATTTATTCACACAGTGTCTCTTTATCACAAACTACGCATGGAGTATTTTGTTAGGTATGAAAGCAGACCTATGGGGCAAGCAGTAGGTGAGGGGCCCTCTGTAATCAAGATTGATTTCTCAGCTTTTGTTTTCCTTACCACCCGCTGTCAAGGGTACCATAAAAACTCAACAAATGTTATCAGATAACATGCCTAGAGAGAGGCCAGTCAGTTTAAGTAAGTAAAAAGTTAAAAAAAAAAAGTACATCCATGCAGATGAAAAAGTTAAAATGTCACAGCTTCAGAGATTAGTGTTTCTGGAGTGATGTTTTATGAGGCATGAAGCTGTCCATGAACTCAGGGCTTTCACTATCTACCTACAAAGCAGCAGGTTTCAAGGTTCCTGTCAAGTTCAAAGGGAAGCCTCCCTGATATTTCTGCCGTAAATACCGGTACCTAGCATATGGAGCAACACAGCAATGTGTAAGAGTGCCATTTTTTTTCTCTAATTTTTAAAAAGTCCGACACATTACCTTTCAGTGTAAATATATTTCAGCCAGAGCCTAATTTTGTTTTCTTTTTTGACCAGCTCAAGTTTTTACTGGCGGAAAATGAACAACTAGGATTCCATTTTGAATAAGAAATACGGCGAAAACTCTCACCCATTAAATGGCTGATAACCATGCTGGGATATATAGCTCATATGCACAGAAGCGTCAAAATCTGGATGCATAAAGAACTGCAAATCGAGTTTCCACTAATGATATTACAGATTGTTGGCTCTCCAAATATGTCCATGTTCACATCAATAAAATAAGGACATCCTTTAGAAGTCTGGCAATTTTCTGAGCTAACTGCTATAAAGAGTTCAAGATCAGTTAGAAAAGCTTCTTGACAAATGAGAAAATCAGTGTGGTTTTCTCGCCATGCTGCAAAGATAGTCTTAGTTGTGTCACTAGCCTCTTGCTCATTTCAAAGGTAGAGAGACAAAGTATGCCCAGGCTAATTCTCCATCCTACATCTAAAAAGGGGCAACACCCTGATGTGGGTAATCCAACCACAGCACTCGGGAGTAGAATGCATGAATACGGAGGCTTTCCCTCACTTGATGACCAAGAGGAATCACAACTCTGAACTTCAAGAAGGCCCCTGACCCTGATGCCTCCTGGCCCCTCCAACAATAAGGAAGAACCAAGGAAAATTGTGCTTACAGTAGATGCAACACCCACCTACTGGAGCCAGCTACTTCTAACGTTCTGCTAAATTGGAAATCCCAGCACAGCAAGATTCAGCTAGGTTGGGGTTTTGCAGCTGTTTTCCAGAAATTTCCTAGTGGGTGGACAGTATATTCAGTCCATTGCTCACCATGTGGAAAAAGTAGGGCCCCAGCCATCCACTCTCAAATGAGGAAAGATGATTTTCTCTCCTCCTCCTCCTCCCTGCTCTGTAGATTTACCATCTCGCCTCTAGCTCAGTGGCTACTCTATAAATAAATAAATAAATAAATAAATAAATAAATAAATAAAAGGTGTGCTTTTGAGGAAACATCATATGCTACTACACACCAAACCATTAATGCAATTTATAATGGGATTCTGCTGGGATCCCCATTTATAAATTTTTGAGGACGTAACCAAATGTTCTTGCATTGAGCCAAACCCTCATGGGATATTGAGGAAACATTGTTTGATTAATACAATGAAGTAGAACTACAAGGAGAGCTGGGTTGAAAGAACATTGTGTGCAAGTATAGCTGAAGTCCATAAGACTTCTGACCATAGAGGAAATTGCTTTTTACACGACTGAAAATTGATCCTGAGCCCATGCTGACCTGCCTCTTAAATACAAGATGCAAGAAGACTCCCTGGGATATTAAACCCTCTCTGAAAGTACTTCAGTGAAAGAAGCAGTTGAGGACAGTGTTTTCCAGAGTGTGTTCCAAGGAAGATTGGTCCCCAGAGGTAACGCACAAAAGGGTTTCAATGGTTAAGTGAGTCTGGGAAGCTCTGTGTTTCTACCCCTTGCAGACTTAAAATGCACATTAGCAAATTAGAGGATCTGAAAATTCCTGTGCTAAAGGAAACCCTGCTCTACTCCAGCTTTCAATCTATTTAACCACAAAATCTTTTTTTTTTAAGTGATGTCTATTTAATATCCTTGGAACCGTGGCATTCCAAATATTGAAGAAGATCTATTTACTCAGTCCTATCGAGTCATTCCTGGTTGTTAACAATTATAACAATGCTATAAAAATTTGCAAAATTGCGTTTTTGTATACAAGTTTCAAGAATGATGTTCATGGGACCTTTATGAATCACAATAATTTAAGTGCCTAAATTACTTTAGGAAGAATGTCAAAGCTTTTTCATTTAAAGCTACTTGAAATTTGCTTCTTCATTCAAAAGAATGTTCATGCTTTCAAATAAACAATACTTCAGGCAAGTATAACAGGTCTGCTATTTTGACCATGGAAGACATAGTGGAGAATTCATCACTGGCATTCAAAAGGAAGGCGATTACATCACTATCCCCATTCAAAAATCTTCAACAGGTCCCTATGACCTACCAAACCAAGTACAACCTCCCCAGCCTGCTTTTCAATGACCTTCACAATATGGACTCAATCTTCCTGTCAAAAAATTATATACATGTATAAATAAATATATAAATATACAAATTTTTATATATGTGTATACATATATACACATATATAAAGAAGGCCTGCTATGTTATCAGCACAATGGAAGGGGCAGAAGGAAAAATGTGTGAGATCTGAAAGCCGCCCTCAAGAATCTTACAGTCAAACAGGACAAAAAATAAGTCATGTAACCAATCATTATAGCCCAAGGAGAACCTCCTTGTCAGAAGGGAAACTCAGAGGAGTACGCAATGGGACTTCAGAAAAAAGAAATTACTTCCAACTAGATGAGCCTGGGACGGTGGAGGACTGAGGGCCAAGCTTACAGCATGTAGATGCTTTTCCAGCTTTATAACCTGTAACTTCCCTTTCCTCGGTATGAATGCAGGCTTTCATTTTTGGGCTGTCCATCATGACATCAATTATATGGGGACTGCTTTCAGCTACCATTTTTTAATAGGAGGGGAAAAAGTTATTTTAAAGGCAACTATCAAACAAATATTTACAATGTTTTATTTCCTACAAACCAAGAACTAAATTACTGTCGTTTTATATAGATCACGTCATTTAATTCCTATCCCCCAAATCTGTTGAGATTACATATTATTCATTACTCCCACTTTGCAGACACAGTGTTGAGGGTTAGAGATTTGCCCATGATAAGTGACAGAGCTGAGAATTTAAAGGCAAGAAGGACAATGCCAAAGGCCACATCTTCTTTTTTTTTAGGATTTTATTTATTTATTTTTAGAGAGAGGGGAAGGGAGAAAGAAAGAGAGAAATAAAGAAACATCAATGTGTGGTTTCCTCTCATGCACCCCATACTGGGGACCTGCCCCACAACCCAGGTATGTGCCCTGACTGGGAATTGAACCAACAACCCTTGGGTTCTCAGGCCTGTGCTCAATCCACTGAGCCACACCAGCCAGGGCTGAAAGGTCACATCTTTAACCATTATGCTATGGCTATGTTGCTCAAAACTACCTTATGCCCCCCAAAGAATCATTATTTACCCTGAATTTCCCCAAATTTCCACTTCAACAACTGTGCATGTGCAAACAGAGTATTCTTCCTCTTCTTCTCCACTGGTTTGATCAATGCCCATACTTTAAAACTCATGGCAGGAGAAAAGAAAACTAGATTGTGGCACCTCCACCACGGGGAAGGCCAGTGTGACATTTTGGACTCTGTCCCTTTCCCTTCTTCTTACAAGTCATCTCCTGTCAGTCCTCTCTCCTCCATCTCTACCTCCACTGCCTTAATTCAGCCTTCCTCTGTCTTCTGGGTATTAACCCGCATTCTGTATTTAGTTTTGTTTCCTTCAAATGTGTTCTCCATATTCTAGAAGGGCTTTGTAAAAAAAAATGTAAATTTCGTTAGGAACTCCTTTTGCTTACATTCCTTTAATGTGTTCCCCACGTCCCAGAGCAGGGTTCCCCTGGGGCATGGATTAAAAATTCAGACTCCCTGGATGGTTCATGGAGACCCTGATTATTCTGCATATCGGTGGTTGGCCTGGAACTCTGAATTCACATGCCCCTTAGGAGCTACTTATCCCCAGGAAAGTTTGGTACACAGTGCTCTACAGGATTAAGTATAAGCTTCTTACCCCACTAAACAAGGATGTTCACATGCAAGCCCCTACTTGCCTCTCCAGCCACCCTTTCACCGCGCCTTCTCTCACACAAGCAGCCATATCAGTCTGGCTGTTGCTCTGAATATACCACATTGCTTCACACTTCTGGGCCTTTGCATTGGCTGTCCCATCTGCTCCCTGTACCCCTCCTCACCTTGTTCACCTGGAGACACCCACTGAAAGCCACCAAATCCTTTGAAAATCTCACCAATTCTGTAAAACCTTCCAAAGATATTACAGACAGAATTGATCACTCTCTCTTCTGCAATACCTTACCACTCCAGGTTATATACAATGTTAGAAGCATGTATATGTATCTGTTTACATGCCTGAGTTATGAAAAAGCATAAAGAAAACAGGGACCACAACTCACTCACTTCGTATTGCTAGTACCTAGGACCGACTGTACTTGGCATCAATTATATATGGTCAAGAAATGTTGAAGGAAGAGAATATTTGGGGGATTCCACATAGTCAGTCATCAACTGGACTTTGAAAAAACCCACTATTTACTTAATTCTAACAACTATCCTATGACATCATTATTCTCATTTTACAGGTGAAGAAATTAACATTCGGAAAGATGCCTGTTTAGAAGTGGCAGGGTGAAAAGGAGTGTCCAGGGTCGCCTGCTCCCGAAGCTGCCGTTGCCTCTGTATCACACGGCCTCCACGTCAACAAGTCTCCCTTGGACCATGTCCCCCAAAGAGTGCCTATCTTGCACAAGAGTTATTTGTATGCTTACCACGGTGCCCCCACCTCCTGCGGATGGTAAATTATTGAAGGCAGAGACCCTCATAATTTCTATATTTTTATTTCCAGACTGCCTTGCTCAATGACTACCTTTGTGTACTGAATTGAAGCAGCACACACTTAGAAGTCTGGAGAGGTTGAGAGCTTCGTTCCCCCAGACAGGTGTGTGTACCTACGTGTCTGCCCCAGGCACAACAACAGGCGTGAAAGGACATCCAAGAGGCAGAGTCAGCAGGCTCTCAGTAATCCACGGTTTATCAACTTTTCTTCATCGTTCACATTTAGTACATAGAAATTTGGGAGGTTTTATTTTAGAGGATGGCATTTATTATAAATGTTAGTTGGAAGAAGAAATATGAAATTTTACACTCCTAGTCTACTTTTGAAAATCTTCAAACTTAAAAAAAAATGAATACTTGGTTTCAAGGCAACATTAACACCTCTAACTGGTAGGAGGGTTAAGAAATAAGTATTCTGATGTAACAAATATTCTATTGACTAAAGGGTAATCAGCTATATTTTGCATCAATTATCAGTCTAAAAATAATGAAAACCCATTAAAATATACTTAATTGTCAAAGTCTGCTGTAAATTATTTAAATTTTTAAAAGTTATTTGGAATACATTTCAGGAGAGGATACAGTCTCAGCCTCGGTAAAGATTAGCATTTAGTGTTCTATTTGCGAAGTATAGAAATTCCAATAGAGGTTCTAATTGATTAGATAATGGATAATGGAAAAGGTGCACTGTGTTTACAAAATACCCCTTATGCTTAGCTGATTGAACTGTTGTTCAATATCAATATTCCACCTTAGATGTCCAGTGCCTGAAGTGCGACATTTTACTATCCTCAGAAAATGAACTTTAAAGCCTAGTTATTTTCTTGCTGAACCAAGAAAGAAAAAACTCTCCTGGTAAACAAAAGCAAGAAACAGAAGATGTTATTTCACTAAATATTCTAATTAACCTATAATATCAAGGAAATAAAATTTCTCATATTATACCCCTAATTAAAAAAAAAAAACACTTCTAGCCTCTCTCAATGTTAAAAGATAGTGAGTGCAAATAAAAAAAATATGACCGATGAATGTACATATTAGATTCCTGGAGCTTGAATTTAAAAGATCACTTAATTCAGTCCTATTTTACAGGTAAGCAAAGGTCTGAAGAGATAGAGACTCATTCAAGGCCATGGAACTAGTTAACATCAGCATAGGACAAGAAAACGGGGCAATAGAGGAGCTACCAGTGGCTGGTTCCAGGCAATGTTATGTGCTTACAACATGGACTCTCACTTAATATAATTTCCAGGACAACCGTGAGAATATGAAGATTTTCCCCCACTTAGCAAAGAAACTGAATCTGGCAGAGACTGAGCCACACTGGGATTTGAACCCATGTCTCTGTCTCCTTAGTCTGTGCCTCTTCAGGCCTCTTGACTTACAGTCCAAGATTCTAAACAGAGCCCTGTGCTGATGAAAAAGAGCTTATTACAAGGTTTTGCTTGCATCACCCAAAATAATTACACATACTCAAAAGCAAACTATGAAAAAACTGGAGGACATATGTAGGAAATCAACAAAAGCATGTGGGGCATACAAATCCAAGAATTACTTCCAGACTCTTTACCTGTACGGGAAGACCAATGACATCTTCTCCTCCAAGGTCAATCTCATCCTAAACAAGCAGTATAAGCAAAGTAGACCCCGAGTTCATCATGGAAAACTATTCACCACATTAAGTAATTTTCCTTATTAGGTTTGCTGTTACATTAAAAGACATATCTGTACACTTTTTTGTATAGATAGCATAATGAAAAGAACTCCCAACTCAAAATTCTGACCATATGTACATAATTTAAGACAATACTACAGGACAAATAAGACATTCCATTTTAAGTATTCTAAAATACTACTTAAAATATAAGAACCTACCTATAACCAAAAGAATTCTAAGTTTGAATTGATGGTCCATTGGCTTATTTAAAGTTGTTATGTACAATAAAATTTTAGTAAAAGAAAATAATTATTATCTCTTAAGGATGTAATGGGATTTGATTGAACGTATTAATATGTTCAAAATACAGGGCGGAAGTAAGGCCTTCTTGAGTGTGGTTAGTAGGGTAATAATATAGGGGCAATAATTTATTGTTTTAATTTGAATATTTCACCTAAAATATCATATAATGTGTTTGAGTGTGATAGTGTTATGTTACCGAATTACATGCTTATGATTTTATAATTTTAAGAGTTTGTAATAAAAGAAGGGCATTATTTGTGCCGGACCCTATAGTTTGTGTTCAAGGGCACAACACAGAGTAGATATGCACAAAGTTATGATCAATTGGTCCACCTTTACAAGAGAAAACAAAATCTGTGGATTTTTTTTAAGAGAGAGGGGAAGGCAGGGAGAAAGAGAAGAAGAGAAACACTGATGTGTGAGAAAAACATCCATCAGTTGCCTCTCGTATGACCCCCGACCCAAACGGAACCCACAAGCTAGCTACGTGTCCTGACCTGACCGGAGAGTCGAACTGGAGACCTTTCATTTTGCAGGATGATACCCAACCAACTTAGCTACACAAGCAGGGGCAATCTATGGATTTTGTTTATTGATTCAAAAGTGGACCTGCTATTGCTAAATAGTTGAATAAGTGAATATCCCTGCTTTGGAAAGGCAGTAAGAGAGATCAGGAACCACAAAATTACAACACAAAATGTGAAAGATGCTGTAACAGAGGTGGAAAGTACCACCAGGGTACAGAAAAGGGAACAGGGTCCTGTACCTGGGCAAATGAGGAGGGCTTCAAGGAGGAGATGACAAAAAAGTTCCCTAGGCAAAGGGAGGCAGGGACACACTTCCTCTAGGTTTCCCTCCATTATCCCCCTCCTTTTTCCCCAGCAAACGGAGGGACCTTACCACTATATGCAGGGCAGGGCCAATGTACATTTACAGTTGAGATATGTGAAACAGAGTTTATTCTTGTATTATTAGTAATTATTGTATTATTTTTCCATAAGAACTATAAACCTACTTTGGCCCGACCCTGTAGAAGGGATAGATACACGGTTAACTTTCATTTAAATGAGGAACTAGATTTTAGTGAAATCCCATAGTGTCTTCTTGCTGATCATTAGAAAGAAAGTGAGTAGTTCAAGACTACCGAGAGAGACATTTGGTAGATAAAAACGGTTTATATTATTGTCTGCTGTGACATCAAAATATTTCTAGAGGCCAAATTAAAAATAAATGTCAGCATAGCAAGACCAATACAAAGTTGCTCACACTACCCATTACCCACCCAAAGAATTCTTACCCACCAATAAGAGTTTCAAGAAAATCTGAGGGTAGAAACAGAATAAAAGAGAAAGGGGGAAATAATAACATGGCATCATTATAGACAATTCTTCTGAAGTGAAGTAAAGACAATGAAGGGGAAACTAGAACACGTGTAGTACAATGTATAGCACCACAAGGCTGTGTTTGATGCTCTGGAGGGCTTCAACAAGTACTGTTCAGCCAAAAATCAATCGAAAAATCAGCATGATAACAGAGCATGAGTTGCCCTATAATAGCCTTAAGACCCCCAAGGCTATGCAAGTCCCTTTCATCTGCCACACTGCACTGACTCCAGGGGAACCTTGCTTCCCCTCCCAGAGCACCCTGCCCGGCCGTATTTCTAACCCGCTTCTTACCCTCCCTCATAAAGGGGAGCTGTCAAGGACTGATGATGTTTTAAAGTGGTTTTTAAGAATTGTCTTTCCTTTTGCTTTATTCTTTATCTTTTCTCGACATTTGCACTCAAATTCAGCCTGTAGTAGCCGTCGCCGACTATTTTCCCCAATATTACATGGTCAGGCATAATTCTGGATAACCCAGGAATAGCCCTGTATTCTGTATGCCCAACTAACATACATGAAACTGCCCCTTAATAAAATCAGAGTTCAGGTATATGCAAACGTGACATGTAAGCAATGCACAGTATTGTTATAAATATACATATATAGTTCATTCCAAGATTTCATCTCAATATTTTTTCAATCACTTCCTCACAATGTCTGGTCTGTTCAATTTATATTTCTACTTGGCATTTGGTGCAAACCCCCAAAGATAAGACACATCTGTCCCTTAGTCACAAATCTTGGCATTTTTACCTTAACTCAATCATGAAATGATTGGTTGAAAATTACCTTGTTTATTAGCAGGGTTTCCTCATAATAAAACATTTTATTTCCAAACTTTTGAATGTGACATGAGATGTATCAACTCAGTAGTGACATATCAAAGCTTAAGGAGGACATATAAACACCCTGATCCGAGTGAGGGAAGGAAGAGCTAATTGGAAGTCAGCTTCCCTGTGATTATCAGCTTGTTTATGGGGAGGGAGGACTCCTCTGAATGGCACTGTAAATTCATCCCTGATTATGGTGTTAAAACCAGAGCTCATTTCCACAAGCTCCCCTAAAGCTCCCCCACCCAATCCATTTTGTTTAGTTACAAAGGGTTGTGCACTGTTTTCAGAGAATGACAGTTTTCCATGCTTTGATTTTCTCCAGTTTCAAGAAAAATTAATCAGTTGCACAAGACAGTTGTCAGATTTCACTTCCCTCATGGCAGAAAGCACACATATTCATTGTCTGCTATAAGAATAAATTTTAGTAATCTTTCCCCATGTCAATATGAATATTAGACTGACCCAATTAATATGAAATGCTTCTATGCTGCTGGAACAGACAGTGCTACAGAAAGAGCCATTTGCGCAACCTGTTCATGATTATGGGCCATAAGGACACAAAGATGGCACACACATTTGTGGACCATCTGAATTCTTATACGGAAAGGGGAGGGGGAGGGGGGAGCGGCATGACGTGAGCTTGACTGTCGTGGGTCATGTTTTTTAATCCGGAGTATTGGACATGTAACACAGCAACAAGAGCTGATCATTTTGTTTAATCACCTTTTGGATCTCTGCCAGATGGTCTCTATTGAGAGCGCTGCAAACAGAGAGAGATGAACTGCATCTAACACGCCACCAGAGCTTTCCCGTAAATGTCTGAGAACTGATTCCAACAAGAATTTAGTCTCAGAGCAGAAAGGGATACATTTAAAAACTATGTGCATTAACTATACTTTTCCCCATAGAATCCTCACTTGGCATGAATAATTTACCCACTCTTATGCTAATGGGATCATGAAAGTATCCCTCCGTCTTTAGTGCAGCTATTCTCAGCTTTCAGTAATTACCCCACCCAGTGAAAATAACATGGCTTCTGCAGTGAACGGCCGACTAGTACCTGACAATTAGAACGACCATGGCTGACAGTGGAAGGGCCCAGGACTGGACAGAGAAGCCCTTGTAACCCAAGCAAGAGCACCGGCATTAAGTGACGCTGGTCGCAGGGGGAGAATGCATGGGGCTGGAAAGCAGGGGAGAGGGTGAGAAGAAAAACTGCCCATTGTCAAGCTTCTCTTTCCCTGACTTGCTATAAAAATTTTACTTTGTAAGTGTAAAACACATTCATGACAGGATTAACTCTGAAGAAAAATAAATAAATGATATCTTCAAGTACATCTGCGATAAGTTTATTTTATCAGAATTTCTAAAATAAAACCTAAGTGTGGGAAATCCTGTGCATCTTGCTTTTTGGAGGGAAAAAAGATCACAAAAAATAAAAAGTAGAACACCTCATTCTCAACCTCTGTCCACAAAACTCCATGTTAGGTAGTTCACTGTGTAAAAATTATCAGGCTAAAACATCTGGGAAAGAAAGCTATGAAACAGCAGGGAACGTGGCTGGTTTATTGTTTATCTTTTGTTTATGAGGCAGTATTCAAGTTTAATTACTACTCTAAATTAAACTCTAACTGGCACCAGGAGACATCTCTTTATATGACTAAGTTAAAAAACATCTAGAAATCCCAACTCTGGGTTTTTCAAGTAAGTTGATACATATAGGAAGAAATTACTCAAAATTAACAGCAATTATAGAGAGCTTTTAAGCATTTATGGGCACCATTACATGCTCTGAGAGCATTTATTTATTAGAAGAGTTTCATTTTATTTCTAATGGTTACTATTTTACAAAGTCCTGAGAAAATCAACAGAAATTATTTGGATGTTTGTGGATGGTTAAAGGATGATATATTTTTTGACATTATTTTTGTAGGGGGGGAGCAGAGAAAATGAAAATGCAACATACACATTCTATATACAACAGCTTCTTCTATGGCAATGTTCAGTTATCAGTTACCTTCTCAGAGAATTTTTTGATGCAATTAAAAGAACAGGAAGAAAAAGAAGTGTCATTGCATTTATTGTAACGGTAAGTGACCAGTTTCGGATGAACTTAGCTCTAGGAAAAATAAAAGTTAAAAGCAACTAGCAAAAGATTATGGCAGATGGCATCTGTCATATTGTATTTAGGGTTATTTTAAAGAGACTGCCGCCACTATGAAAACATTCCATTGACAGAGTTTTCCGAGACTGAATAAGAAATTCTAGTAGAACATATTCAAGACCCACCATATACCAGTTGGAGATTTCCCCCCCCTCCTTTAAATATATAACTGGAATATTTTGGTGGGGGAGAATACTGTTTCATAAAGATAGCATGCATTATGAACGCAGGCATGTAAGACTATTTTAGATGCTTGCTTATCTATAAACACTTATATCCAGAATCAAGGGGGGTAACTTTAGGTTTCAACACCACGATTAGTAAAGAACTGGATAATAAATAAATAAATATCTAGCGATGGAATTCTAGTCTCACCACCTGGGTGATCGATAGGGACACCAGTGGAGGGGGCTGGCAGGGGGCAGAGTTGAAGAGTTGAGAGGAACTGCACGGGCTGGTACAGCCCTGTGTCCTGAAAGGTGGAAGACATATAGATGCTAGAAGGCGAATCTATTTAGGTTAAACTGGGTCTGGCAACAGCATGGTTAACGTGCGTGTGGTGTGCAGTGTGAGCTCAGCAGTTACTGGGCCAACTGTCTCGGTATTTCTGGGAATCCTGCCTATTCACAGTGCAGGGATTGTTCAATTGCTGCAAAATGTACAAAATGAATTTTACAAAAATGAATTGTAAGGAAGGCCCCATTACAACGATTTTACAGCAAAGATGTCAACATCAATTTTTCTTTCATGCATAGCTAATGATTAAAACAGCATATTCCATTTGCCTAAGACAATTCATTTCATATTGGCACATCAAAATATTGAAATACAAAGTTATCTTTACTCTACCCTTTTTATTCATTGCTGCTGAACCCATACCATTGTTCAAACCAAGAAAAATAAAACAAACTTGGCACGAAATACTTAAAACAAAGGCTCATCAATATTCTCCAATTTGTCAACATCTCAATTACAGCACTGGAAAAAATGTAAATTTCATGTGCTCTAAACACTGAGGGGTCTATTCTCTTGCCAATTCACATGCGTAACTCCCATCAGCGTTAATGGGAGTTACACAAACCCATCAATAATAATAATACTTGTACATATATTGTGCCTTTCATCTAAGGCTCTCAAAGTGCTCTCTGAACAAGGGGGCTGCTTCCTAGTCTTTACTCTGGCAAAACACACAATGAAACACAAAGCAGCTTTTGACTCAGCAGGTACAGAAATAGGGACCCCAAGCTTTATTATCAAGCCCCATTTTACTGATGGGAAGCCAGATACAAAGAGGGCCAGTTACTTCCACAGAGCCACTAGTCTGCACCTTAATTCTATCCCTGAAAAACCAGACTTCTTTCTTCATTCTAAAATGACTAACAAGAAAAACTCCCTCCCTTTGGATGCTTTTAGCAAAAAAAAAAATCAGAGTGAATGAAAGTCTGGTTCATATTTATATAGTTTACTGCTAGGCATGTGCTGTTTGAAAGATACAGTAGAGTCAGGTTTTACATTTTACCAAGTTTGTTTCTTACAAGATTTTAAAAATCTGATTTCCCCCCTTTCATTTCGTTACGCAAACGCTAGGGAGGAAAAGATGACCTTTCACCTGTGTAACTGTAGCTCTTTCACTATCGAGTCATAAAATGAGGTATTTTTACGTTCCAAAGTAAAGTTTTGTATGAATCATTTTAGTTAAAATATTCACAACAATTATAAAGCAACATAAATTCATGTATTGTTTTATAGCATATGGCTATTAAAGTTTAATTTAAAATGTGTATGAAAACACTGTATTTAGTACAATTCATCCCTATTTTTTCTGTTTATCATAATTTGTTTTGAAACTGAATCATTTTACAGTTTTCCATATGCCTTTTGTGCTAATAAATTCTGAATACACAAGAAAAGTCTACTCTAAACTAGAAACTTGGTTTCCAATGTAATATTATAACATATTTAATACTAAGAACATAAATATCCCTCTTAGGTTTTCCATTATACATCAACCCTAAGATTTAACCTAGGATAAGCATATGCGATTCAGTCAATATCTCTGTTGACTTTGCCCTGAAGCAGATAATTAATCTTTCCCACAGAAAGCTACTCTGGACAATTCGGTGGGACAAAATATCAGAATGTCTTGAAAACATGTTTAGAAGACTAATATGGGCATGAGTATGACATAATGCACTGGAGTCTGGCCTTCAAAATTCAGAGTCTACTCTAAAAAATAGAATACCCTTAAACATGTGTTTTGGGACCACTGATGGAGCAGCCAGGTAAGAAATTCTTCATGCCCCTTATTATATGAAATGTTAAAGGGACTTACCTAAGAAAAAGAAGATTAAAAATATGAACAGTAAAAAAAAGTCATCAAATGGAGGGTTAGCAACAGGGAAGTGGGAGGAGGAAAGAGGGGGAAAAGATATAGAGAATAAGTAGCATAGACAGTAGATAGAAAACAGACAGTGGGGAGGGCAAGAATAGTATGGGAAATGTAGACACTAAAGAACTTATGACACATGGACATGAACTAAAGGGGGGAATGTGGGTGGGAGGGGATGGGCAGGGTGGAGGGGCGTGAAGAGGGAAAATGGGGCAACTGTAATAGCATAATCAATAAAATAAAGAATTAAAAAAAAAGGAATTCTTCATGCCAAAACGTTCTCCATTTTATAGGAATCGTAACTATTTTTGTCCCTTATATTTTAATACAGTAAAACAACTGACTTCCTAGAATGCATTCACATAAGCTACCATGTCCACTCTTTAATCCCACAGAGATATGATTAAAGGAGCAAAATCCCACAGGGATCAAATCTTTCAACATTGGATAAGTGGGTACAGCTACCCACAACATGGAGGCTTGTGCATACTGTTTCTACCAGTGTACTGGTCTCAGAGGTTTTCTCTGTCTTGACTAAAGCAACAGCAACAACAACAATAGCAACAGCGACAGCAAAACTAAACTAACCAAAATGACAAAACTCTGTGCCTTGTTCAGAGCCACAACCCCAGGGTCTTCTCCCTCCCCCTCCCCTCGCCTCTGGTCCCTTCCTGCTATCTCCCTTGCCATAACTCAACCAACCCAACAGAACAAGTCAGTTTTAAATTTCAGTTGGGACCTTGGTGACCTGTTAATGAATCTACAGAGAGGAGAAAAACTCACAGTGTTGAGTTATGCCTGGTGTTGCTAGCTGACTTGGAGTCAGAAATGCTTGAAGCGTTAACGTAATTGCAAGAATGTGAAAAATGAAGCGCTGAGCTCCTGAGCAAAGTGAAAGGTCAAAGCGAGCCCCACACACAAGTCTTTGGAAGATAGCATCATTAGACCATTAAGTCTGCTTCTCCTTCCCCCCTCTTTGGACAGTGTTTAGGGTGTTTTGTTTTTCATTAATAGATACATTTTGTCCCTTATGTCACAGCAGTCGGGGTGGTAGGGAGGGTAGAGTTATAGAAAGCTTTCCAGATTTAGCCACACTGAGAAGTCGGTCCATCGCCATGACACGGAACTACAATTAAGCCATTGCAATGAAGATCCATTGAATTTACGTACATGTCATCTTCAAATTGCCTTATAGTTTAGTTGTCTTATATACAATCTAACCGGCCCAATAAAAACAGTAAATAAAGCCTCGACAGATATGACTCACAAGTTCTTCCACAGTGTATCATCTCATAGCATGAATTTCTGTGTCAGCTGCAACTTGCATAAACCTCGATTCTAATTTGGACTCATTCAAGTTATTGTCATCTTACACAGGATGTTTTCCTAGACTCTTCTAGAATACTGGGAATCTAAAATCCATGGCCAGAAACTTGGAAGAGTGAAGGCACTCACCCTACATCAACCACTCTCTCTTAGATGGCATATATACCTTCAGTTCAAGCTGTTAAACTGTCCTCTACTTGGAAGACTCTGTAATACTTAAATATTGTGGCCATAAACACAGTCATAATAGAGATGAAATAGACCTAGGAGATCAGACACCATCTAATGTAAAATATTAAAAAGTAAAATCTATACACTTTCCAGGCCCACATTCAGTAATGCATCTTCCTTTAAATTATCGTTTTAGCCATAGAAGAGCCATTCCTAGCAACATATAATTGCTCTCAGTGCAATAGGTGAGTTTCTAAATAGTAAAATTTACTCCAAATTACACTAGGCTTCTTTGTCTGCATCTGCATTTCACATCCCCCTTGCCCTCTGATCATTTTAATTTTTCGGACGTGTGACAAAAGTCACCATATCTGCTGAGCGGAAGCAAATAACCTTCTAAGGATTTCAGAATCCGTATTCCCAAGATAAGATTCCGTACAAAATGTGTGCAGTACTTCTGGAGCTAAAAAGAACAGACTTGCATCTTCAGTGCTTTGGAGGCATCATTGCCTGATTACAGAGCACTCTTACAGTGGGCACCACAGACAAAACACAGGCTTTACGGTGTGATGAAAACCACCGCACACGAGTACAAAGGAGCTCTGCCACTCTGTGTACTCACACATGCGTAAGTGTAGACAACCAAATTTGTAAAAGAACTGGCAGAACTAATCAGTCGTTAGTGTAATGCCTACTTAAAGACTACACATCTCACTTTGAATTTTGTTAAGTAATGTAAGTTTTTTTAAGAGAGGGGAATACTGTCTTCCTACATAGCAGCTGTGCCCCCGAACCTGCCATCCTCCTGCTTACAGGGAGGCAGATGTACTGATGTCATAAGATATTGAAGTTATTTTAGTCATGCCTACTTTGCACAAGGAAAATGCTTAACCTTTTACCTTGCTCACTGCTGTTGTCTCCACTCTGGGAAGCGTGACCCCCACTGGAGGGTCCTGGGGTGCCTGCTGAGTGGGTGGAGGTTGCATCATCATGATCTCGCCAAGATGCAGGATTCTGATGTCAAAATTCCAAGAAATTTTTCCACAGTTACCATTTCAGCCATAAATGAGGAGCCAAGAAGAAAGGTGTGGAGAGAGACAAAATGTGTACATATTAGTATTTGTGGAACTAGGCATCTATAGATGACATGCTATAGTATGTAGTCTTTTCAGCAATAGGTACCAAAAAGAAAAAGAGAGATGCTCTAGAGCCTCGATGAGGTGATGGTTACATCACTGTATACATTTCTTAAAGCAAATTGGTACAGACACTGAAAATGGGTGCATTTTTACTATACACAAATTATGCCTTAATGAAGCTAATTTTTAAAGCTAGAAAAAAAGCCTACCTAAAAACCTAAAAGTCATTTTTTCCTCTTGCCATCTTATTTAGGGCACATTCTTCCACAAAATAGATCCCAAAGCTCTTGGTTACTAACTACTTCAAAATATTAATATCTACAAAGCTCCATGACTCTTTTAAAAAAAGAAACCCCACAGACTCAAGAATGTAAGAGACAGCTCTTTACACCTTTCAAATGCATTGCCCTAAAACAGCCTGACTGAACTCACAAAATTGTTACCAATTATACCACCAAAAGGCACAGTGATATTATCACTGCACCTATGCCTAATAAAGAATCAAATCTGCTTTAATTTATACAAACGACAACAAAAAAAGTGAAGCAACTATAAACTGGTAGCTATCTAATAGACCAGTTAGGACTTTCACATGAGCTCCATGGAAGCTCTGAATTCACAGAGCAGTGCTTTCTTCTGGAAAACTACTTGTTCAAAGGACGAGCGAGGCAAACCGAGAGTTACAGAGTGTGCTACTTTGCTGAGTGTATTCTTCTCCTGTTCCTCCTCCCCTTTCCTGATCATTCCCAATACCCTGCTGTTGCTTAAAGGAAAACAGGAATTCTAATGTACAGGAAGGACTTTATCAGCACCACATGAAGGCAGGCAAGAGATGGAATTTCCTCTGGCAGAAACAGAGAGTAGGAACAGCACATGAAATACACCAGCCTTAAGGCCTGAGCAGTGCACTTGTCACCTGTATACAGCGACTTCAGCTAAGTCCACAGACCTAATGGCAAGTAAATTCTTGGGAGGAGGGTTTCTTTGGGGGGTAAATTTTTCAAAACAGCATCAATCTCTCAAAGTATGCTATTTCTTCTTGTAATATTTGGTAAGGATTCAGACAGACCAACATGCCTACAGGAGACAGGCAAACATCTTGACCATCTGAAAACAATCATGCAGCGTTGTCATCATATATAGTTTATCCAGAAAAATATTGTCCTCTCATTTTTCTCACCATTGACTCTATGATGCACATACAGAACATAAAATTTACCAAACTAACATCTAAAAACAAGGTGAGACAAAATAGGAGACTATCCTTATTTGGAACAACAGCTGGGGAAATAAAACTTTTTTTTTTCCTGTACAAATCTGCTACAATCTGATTGTACATTAATATTTAGCATTTTTGATAGATGGCAAAATGACCCAAAGCTGTATAGATTAACACCATCTATACTGAAGAATGCTACTGGCACAGCATCAGGCAAGCAAGTGATTCAAAGTGAAAACCCCAGGCAGAAATTATGTGACTGAAAGTACGGCACAGAGAAAGGTCTCTAAAATAAAGCTATGTTTTAGGAAGTCGATTAGGGAATGAAGTTGCATAGAATAACGTGAAAACCAAGGATCTTTGCTGCCTGTATTAAGACAAAGTTGTGCCTGCGATCTCCCTTTTACATCTAAGTTAGAAACCACTCCAGTAGTTTCAACACTGAAGTTCCTCTTCAGGCTTTTCAGCCTGTTTGTGTCAGCTGTTTGCCGGATGGTGATCAGATAAGGAGCTAGAAGAATTACATGGAAAACAGAGAGAGAGAGAGAGAAAGAAACAATAGCATGGTGTGAGTGTAGTCCTGCAACACTGGCCAAAGGCTTTGTTCAGAAAATGCAACAGCTGCAGCACGCTCACCTACGCTAAACTTTCCAGTGTACACAGCAAGTGATATTAATTTTATGCACTGCAGGCTTTTTATTAAGCCGGCTGCTATAAAAGCTTCTTACCCCTCATGAAAATTACAATAATTAACCACTAACACCTCAACTATGTTTTAAGGCAAATGTCATCCAATAGCTGTTACATAATCGTTCGCATGAAGCTGGAGCAAGGCACTCTGTTTGGGCGCCACAGTGACTGGAAGGGGTCACCCAGAAAGGTTTCCTGCAACTGAAAGTACTGGTTCGTCCCTATCACTCAAACCCGTACTGAGTTTAAAGTCAGACCTCATTAATTTATAATTCGGTTTACTTCTTTCCACGGTTTTCTGGAAGAGATGTTTTCTGAAGTAAAGGAGTGAAAAATAAGCCACATAAGCAATTGTTACTTTAAGAACAGCTGGTTCCTCCAGATGAGTCGGGTCTTTGGTCTTTAGCCCAGACCTGAGATTGGCTCAAGTTCACTATCTAACCCACCACACCCCTGTCTCTTCCCTCCTTTCTCTGTCAGATGTTTATTTCCACATAGTGTCTCAAGAATGATGATCTAGTTCAAGAGACTGACACAAACTAAGGAGTACCATGATATTAATCCAACTTCATAATCAGAAAAACACGTAAACCCATTTGGCGTTTCCAGGCTGCGGAGGTACCCCAAACTTGTCTGTATTCAGCTACACCATAGGGACTTGATCATACACTAAGACAAATATTGACAATCAGGTCAATGAAAACTTGCTATCTCCTCGGTCATAAAAAATTATAACCTACATGACTGGATAAAATATAATCCCATAACACTGTTTTTTTTCTTAAATTGAAATATTTGTTTATATCACAACTCCTTTATTCTTCTTCTTCTCCTTCCCTAGATAGTTTCCAAGTTTACAGCCTTCAAGAATAATGGCCTGGCTTCCTGCCAAGTTACATGCAGAAGTTTAGTGAATTTCAAAACCAAAGTGGCATATGAAAGCATGTAAAACACATGACGTATGAAGAAAAATAAAGAGAAATGCTTTCTGCATGCATGCATGTGGGTGAGTATTCAGGTATATGCATTCCACAATATATGTCCTGTTCTTCAGCCAAAAGTATCATAAAGACACCCGAGGGCAAGGAGTGAACGTGTTTCTATTCCCAGTGGCTTTAATAATTGGGAGTCAAATATAGTACTCTTCTTGCTCGTATGTAATTGCGTTAAAGAGCGGTGTTAGCAGGAGAAAAGCAGTGAATACTGAGTGGAGCACAATAGAAGGAGATGGAAAATAGATACAAGAAGCTAGGTCTCCAGGGGCAGTATTTTCTATTTGCTGGGCTACAGACTCACAGCTGATAATGCAAGTTGTAATTAATATAAAAGCAGGAGACAAGATGAGGAGAGCTTGTAGGAGTGGGGCCACAGGAGATCACTCCGCTGCTCTCCTCTGTTTCTCATTTACACACAGCTTTCCCTAGAAAACACAATTCCGCCCGTGTTTTCTCCCTTGAAAGTTAAAAAAAATTGATTTAGCACCATCATTGAATTTTGCTACATCTAGGAAAGAGCGGAGAGAGGACAGGAGTCTCCAGGCATAGGAAGCAAATCATATGTTCACCTCTTTTGTTGAGGTTGCAGATATGGTGGCAATTGTAACATTTTAAACCATTATGGCATTTCTGCGGGAGACCTGCCTATAGGGTACTCGTTAATAAATCCTGGTGAATTGGTGACATTTCCATATTTAAATGATTCTACACAGCTCGTGGTTCTTCCACCCAAAGAGACAGCGTAGTAAATGTATAAGGGTTTCTAAACAAATTCAAAACTGAATAGAGAAGTAAAATGTTTTTAGAGTTCAAGAAAGAAAAAGAAAGCCATACCACACATAAGTTTTGTCTAAAATTAATTTAAACTCATCTCAGACCCCAAATGTACAGGTGATTCAATGGATGCCGTTAACAGAAAGAGCATCCAATCGGAGCGAGGGCTCTGGGGCGCCGCCGCTAACTGAGCCTGTGAACTTAGGCAAGTGACGCACTTTATTTTCCTGGAACTGGTTTCCTTTATCTCTGTAAAGTTCAGAAGTTAGGCAAGATAATCCCTTAGGTCACTTTCACCTCTTATTTCGAGCATTAAAAATACTTTAAAATAGCCCTGGCTATTGCAGCTCAGTGGATTGAGCGCAGGCTGCCAACCTCAGGGTCGCTGGTTCGACTCCCAGTCAGGGCGTATGCCTGGGCTGCAGGCCAGTCTTCAGTGATGATGAGCATGCGAGGGCAACCACACATTGATGTTTCTCTCCCTCTCTTTCTCCTTCCCTTCCCCTCTCTCTAAAAATACACAAATCTTAAAAAAATACCTTAAAATAGCATTTGATTTTCTAGAACCTCCACAATAAAAACATGATATATAACAGAGTCAAAAGTTATATATGAACTTGGAAAATACAGTAAAGTAATTCAAAATATGTGCTCATAGGTAGAAACTAATAGTCTACATACATAAAGATATTTTAATCAGCAAATGGAGTGTGCAAAACTAATCTGACACCATATGTTTAAACAACAAAGGCTTGTGACTCATATCTGTACACATAATTAATACTGTTAACACATTTCCTATGACTTTACAATGTTTTAACTTCTTTGACATTACGCAAAAATTATTATTTTTTTAAATAAAGTGAGCCCTGACTGGTGTGGCTCAGTAGATTGAGCGCCAGCCTGCGAACCAGAAAAAGAAAGGTCGCCTGTTTGGTCCCCAGGCAGGGCACAGGCCTGGGTTGTGGGCCAGGTCTCCGGCTGGGGTGTGCGAGAGGCAACCGATCAATGTATCTCTTGTACACTGATGTTTCTCTCTTTCTCTTTCTCCCTCCCTTCCCCCCTCTCTAAAAATAAGTAAGTAAAATCCTTATAAGAAATAAAATAAGATGAAGACTCCTACCATAAGGTAGTCAAGCCTACAAGACTTTAAACTGTCAATTGTAAGTTTTGAAAATTTCACTGTATTATTCTAAAGTTGACATGAGAACTCAGGAGAAGTGTGTATGCTTCCAGACAGGGACTTGATCTTAAAATGTAAACAGAGCGGGTCCTTCCTTGTCTCCACCCCTCTATTAAGCATTGGGAATTAATATGTGAGTGGCTCTCACAGAAATGGCAAGTACTCTTTGCAAATGCTTCCCCCACATAATGGAGTGACTTTTAGAAAAGATAGGGATTTCTTGTGTTGTTGGTACAATGTCATGTTATAATGTCTCCTATAGCTTTGAACTGTTTAAATATTCCATAGGCTGTCAGTCTGAAAAAATACAAAATGAGGTTTGAAAAATATTGCAATTTAAATCTGATGGTAGTGAAGGCTTGTGGCTGTCAAGTGCATCCTTGTTTAATTTCATCTCCTCACAGTTACACTGACAACATATTCTAACTGCACAACCTCAATGATTTAAATAATATAATTATTCCGGATGGGAAATTGACAGAAAAGCTATCAACCACTAGAAACCATGCAACAACAATAACAGCAAGTGCCTGCCCTCAGCCACGTCTGCTCCAGTTGCTGAACAGCACTGAGAGGTTGAAGTTTCCCGGAACAGATCCCCAGAGGGCTTAGGTAACACACTGTAAGGCCTAACCTTACACTAGAAAGAAGAAACTATCTGATAAAAGAAATCATTCGAATGGTTAATATTTCAAATCTCATATCTC
Organism: Tonatia bakeri; assembly: GCA_004024845.1. Lineage (NCBI taxonomy): Eukaryota > Metazoa > Chordata > Mammalia > Chiroptera > Phyllostomidae > Tonatia > Tonatia bakeri. Next base: position 64,558 of record PVIA01008177.1, read on the forward strand.
CCCCTTGATATTCTATAGATCAGTCCCTCTCCTCACTGCCTACTCCCTTAGATTTTCCCGATAATAAAAGAATTCATCTACCGACACTTGCCCATATTCTGTCAGGAACAAGGTTCTGGGGACTCTCCCCTCTGACTGAACCCATTTCTTAAAACTGTGGTGACATAAACAAACTTGACATATCCAGAGATCCAAAGGAAAACAACAGCATAGCTTCATTTTAAATTACACCTTCCAACATAAAAATTAAAGTATTTTTCTTTTATTAGTCATATTATCAGAGCCAGTCAATTTTAAAGCATTTTCATGAACTGTTAGTAAATACAGTTATCTTTTTTCCTTTACTTAATTTGTCCAAAAATAAAATGTAGATCTTTGCAAACATTAATTTGTAATAAAAATATAACTGTATGCACTTGAGATAAAAATACAGCTTAGCTCAAAGAATGTATTTCAGACAAATATATTTCCTTGTCTAAACTTGATCTAAAGATATGTAATATCTTTATATGTAAATATAAAGATACATTTCATTTATCTGTACTAGATCTAAAGATTGACCTAAAATTATGTAAAGTAGATAATGTGGATATCATCTATTATTCAGAAATACTACAGACTAGAAAAAGCATGATTATTCCACAAGAGTTTTCAAGTTGAAACTTTGTTTTAAAGAATTGGTTTCTTGACATGTTTATTTTAAACATGATAAATCTGAATGTCTGGGAAACTTAACATGAACTGCAGCTGAAAAATAGAATTCTATTTCCTTTCACCATCATGGTTCCTTTTTTCTCCAATATTCTAAAGAATACTCTAATAGCTGTTCCTATAAAGCAATTACTCTTATGAACATAACAAAAAACATTATAATATTGAAAATATAAGCATTCATTATGAATTTATTAAACAAAATAAAAGAGTATCCAATGTTGCAAACTGTATTTTCTATTTAATTCCAAACTTCCTTTTATCACTGTGCCCATCTTGTAAATGTCAATAATAAATGAACAAACTCAGCATCTTTACTGAGTGCAGCATGGTAGGTAAGACATTATGGCTGTCTTCTTTTAATGCATCCGTGTTACACCAGATCTACTCATATAAAATTATGGAACATGGGATCAGCATGACAACAGCCTAATTTGCTAAGTAATACTATATAACACAAAACTCATCCTTAAAAGTCTGCCAAGAAAACTTGCTTTCAAGGTATTTATAACAGTTACTTTTATTCATTTCTATTTTTAAAATTTTTAATAAGAAAATTGGAAACTATTCTAGTACCTAATAGTTGGCTCCTGGTACTTCTCTGTCTGCTTTCCACTACACAGAATTACATACTTACTCTTTTCTCTCCTTGCCCGCTCCCTCCCTTACACACACACACACACACACACACACACTGCAGCTTGATTCCACTTAATAAGGATAGAGGTGTATGTGTTTTGGGGGTGTCAAACAGCTGTCACAAACTGTCACCTCCACAAGAGAAACCTTGGCACACAACAAATTAAACTACACTTCTTTTTTAGCTGTCATTATTCATAGCCAATAAGTTGAAATGTTCTCAGCATTTCATGTGCAAATAAAACCACGAGGTAGCACCGTGGATCAGAACAGTGGGCCAACAGATAACACAGAGAAAACAACACACTCTGGGTCCTTCTGAAGTGGCTCGTCGTCACCCCTGCACCAGTGTGCACCAAATGAGATCCAGCCTGGGGCGATGCATTAAATATGCACATCAAAGCAAATGAAAAAATAAACCTGGAGATGCAAATTGGACACATTCACATGCTGAAAATGCCCCACTCCACCACTTTTCAGGTAGTGGTTGTGGTATTTTTCCCTTTTTCTGTGACTGGGGGCTTGAGGGATATCCTGCTTGTGAAAGAGGCATGAGAATTCACTTTGTAGGGAGAGGCCTGGAAATGAATGCAATCAATATACCTCTGGTACAAAAGTGTCAGAAATGGTGAAAACTCTCCAAGGTTTTCTCTCACCTCCTGCACAAAACCCAAGTCTCTAGCAAACGTTGCCATTTTCCACTCAGTGTGCTGGTGGAACAAATTATTGCTTCCTTTCAAAACAAATAGCAGGGGGCTAAAGTCAGAATGTTATAGTTCAGATCTCTGTGAAATAAAAGGCTTTAAATTCTGATGCCCAATGAGGTGGCAAGCCCTCATGGGTTCAAAATAAATCAGTTGTCATATCTGCTTGATTGGGGGCCTGACAGAGGAGCCACACATGTTACAGTTGACTCTTTTATCCAAAGATGGTGATTGTTAAGTTATTAAAGCATTACCCTCTTAGGTACAACTTCCTCCTTGAGTGTAATTTAAATATTACGAGAGTTCCATAAATTGGCCTTTTCTATCAGCCAATACTCGACACAGTCTACTTATCTTATCTCTTTTATGTAAATACCAACATGGTCTAGTTCTAGACATCCACTTGAAAAACAGTCACCCAGAAACTGTTCTAGGAAACCAAGTAGTCAAGACTCCTAGAAATGTCACAAGGAAAGCTCTTTGGCTATAGACAACAGGGAACCTCTCATTCTACAGACTGGACAACTGGATTCCTTCCCCTTCCCCCAATAATGTAAAATGCATATGAGTTTAAAATGGGAAGCAATGAAAAGTGAAAATAAATATAAATAAATAACAGCAACAACAACAACAAATATTTCTAAGGTGGATTCATGCCTTGTGGACCACAACCGCACGTCTCAATGCTACATATCAGCAAATAAACTCTCCATAGCTCCTGCTGCAACCTTTGGGTTTCAGGTCATGCACTCAATATGCAAAGGAGCTCCCAAAGTTTTCCCCCATCCTGATGGGGAAAGCCAAGAGTACAGAGAGGCACAGGCTCTTTCAACACTATAGTATTTATGTTGTCTCAGAACTAAATTCCAAGGACCGACCGGCATTTTCTCTGCTTTTCCTTTTTAAACTTTTGTCCTCAGACTGTCTTTTTATACAGCACAAAGGCTGTGAATTAAAATCTACAACTGCATATTTTCAAAATTTTTGGTGTTGGGATTGGGGATGGAGAACCTCACAGAAGGTTTATTCTTGAGGCATTTCAGATCATTCCTCTTAACACTCAGGGATAAGAATGGTGGTGGTGGTGGTGGTGATACAAACTGCCTTCAAGCCTCAATGTCTGTTTAACTCCATGGAATGTTTAATTAATATTTCCACCACCAAGTCATTAGACTACAGCCTATATCCTTTAGGTTGTAAGTTCAACTGAATGCAATCTATAGACAAACAGGCTTGAGTTCCTATAAATACACTCTGTTCACACCCACTCTTTAACCTCGCCACTCTTGCCTTTCCTACCAGCTGCAATCCTTCTTCTCTTTGCTTCTTTTTCAAATTTTCAGTCTCACTACATATGCTTTTTTTTTTAAGCATCAGACTTACTAGATCAGTTCCAAAATAGGATTAAAAACAGAGAGAATAGAAAGAAATCTCCCTTCCTGGCCTGACATCCACACTCGTTCCCTTACTACACTTTCCGTCCTCATTCACCAACTGTTACAGTGTTAAAATTCAACCACTAACCTATGGTTACTCAATCACAATTCCCTTCAGCTTTCTGAAATACATTGTTAATAATTGTTTCATCAAGGTTACTGTCTTTTATTATGAAGATGCTTCAGGCATTTGGCAATAAGTCCATATTCTGGCAATAAGTTTCTATAGAGCAAAAGCTCTGAGAATTGTGAAGTGTTCACTCCTTTTATTTCGAATGCACTGCAAGAGTGCCAATAATTCTCAGGACTGTCATCTCTGTGAGAGACAGAGAAATCAGCCCCCCTCCCCATTTCTCTCTTTTCCCCTCAGCCTTCGCTCCCCCACCCTGTCCAGCTAGCTGTCTTGCCTCTGTCTCTCCCTGCTGCACTGATTGCACAGAGCTGAGAAAGCAGAAAAGGCAGCGGTCACCATATCAAACAGACAATTTGCTAACACTCAAGTCACCAAATCCAGGAAACTTTACACATTAAGAGCACAAATCACTCTATCAACTCCCTGAGTCTTTTGTTATTGTTGTTGTTGTTGTTCTGAACATAAATAAAGGAGGGAGCTCTAAGAAAGGGGACATGAAGAGGAAGAGTATGGCAGAGTTATTAGGAAAGGGAGAAGACTTCCAAAGAGACCAAATCATTTCAAAAGAAAGCTAAATCAATGGGGCTAAATGTTACAAGTTTAAAAAAGAAAAAGAAAAAAGAAATGCTTTGCCCAATGGCCTTAAAAGAACGCCAAAGGCTCATAGACTTACATGGTCAGCAAGGTTTGTGGAGGAGCCTGAAAGTTCTTCGTGATCTGACTTGGAGCTGCCATCTCTTTCATCAATGACGAGGTCGATGGGCATTTTCCCCTTCAAACAGCTAATGTACCGGTGGCAGAAGTTATCACACAGTTCGTGAACCTAGAAGGGGGGTTATGATGGAGGGTTCAGCTGGGGTTGTTGTTGTTATTGTTTTGTTTCATTTTTTTAGGGGAAAAACATCAGGTTGCAAGGTTACATTTGGAAAGAGCAACAGTGCGATGTCTTCCAAACTAAGACTAATTAATGGGTATAATAGTTGAAGTCAAGGAAACAATAGAGCAATTGTAGCAGATATTATTCTCCAGAGACTTCCCTGAGCAACAAGTTACAATGAAGAGAGAAGAAACAGCACTGGAAATAACTGGGTTTAGACTGGGAGTCCAGAGAGGAAAATCCGATTTGATGATAACATCAAAACCTTAGAACGCTGGAACTGGGAACAGCATTAGCATTTGCGATTCAATAAGCTAGGAGGCTTGCATGTTTCCAGGGGAAAATGATTGAGCAGCAGAGCAATGTAAAGGCACCCCAGCACGGATGATTCCCTCTGCCTGCACCTACTGCACGCTCAGAGCCGAGGGTGAGCTGAACTAATAGAGACACAAGCAGGCTGAATGTCCTGTAACACAAATGGTTTGCTGCATTTCAAAATAATCCTGAATGCCTGGGGAAATAAAGGGGGAGGGGGAGGCTACTTTAAAAGGCAGGGCTGTCCTAATTCACCCATCCACTGAGACCCTGGGTTGAGGAGCCATTTGAAGGAAGAACTTGGTAAAGTGTTGCTCGAAATCTCCAGGTGTTCAATCCCACAGACTGGAGGTTTGTTTAAAAAAAAAAAAAAAAAAACACAACTAGGAGAGGGAAGTCCACATGAGAACGGGGAGTGTCATTTCCTGCTTACCTTTTCTAACTCCAAAAGATGAAACCTTAGTACTTGTATTGCTTGTATCATCTGAAAGAAAAGTTTAGAGTGTGGAGTGAAGACGGTGACGTGGGGGCAGGGGTGGTGAGGGAACTGGGCCGGGGAAAAGAGGCAGGCAAGTGACCAGGCAAAACCCACCCTTGGAGAAACCCTCAGAAAAACCAAGTGATTACTGATCAGCTCTGCCTCATTGGCCACGGGCTAGGAATCTGACTCAACTGCAGCCGAAGCATTTAACATCTTTGCTCCTGGTGTTCGGTAAGCTATTCGTAAGAACGGCTTTCCTAGGGCCAGGCCTGCTTTCTCTGCCTGAGCCCTCTTTAACCGTCCCCTTCCTCGACCTCAGGCCAATTTTTTTTTTTTTAAGTCGCTTCTCAGGAGAGAGAAAGCTTTTTAGAACCGCACACCCAGCGAAATCCGTCCTCAGTAAAGAAGGAAATACTCAAGATGAATGGTGAAGCAGGGCCTTTGAAAGCGGATTTAAGTACTTTTAATATTGAAATCGTGCAAATTAGCAAAAGAATCGCACCTAAAAGTGGCCTGCGCTGGCCTGCCCCTCACTCACCCCAGACTCCCCGGCCCGCCCTCCGCGGAGCCTTTTTCTTTCGGGTTGGCTGCCGGGAACTCCACGCCTGCCCAGCAAACAGAGGACAGAGCCCGCTTCTCTCACTCCCGGGGCCGGGACCTGGGACTCGTCCCCTTCTCGCGCGCTCGGCGCTGCGTCCCCACTCCGTGCCTCCTGGGGGTCGGCTCTACCGGACCTCCATCCCGCCCCTCACTGCCGTCTCCCGGGCCGGGGCTCTAAGCTAGTCCCTTCCTCCAAGTCCCACTGGAGCTTCAAAGGAGGGCTCTGCTCACACTCCCCCGGAGCTCCGGGAGAAAGTGGATGCTTCTGGGCAAGGGAGGGGGCCCAAGGGAAGAAACAGTGAGCCTTACCAAATTGTCCAGCTCTGGATTTGAGGAAAAAAGTGGCTTTTCGGCACGAACCTGTAAGAGAAGCAGGGCAAGTCAGCATGAATTACCACTCCATTTAAAAGGAGGGAAAAAAACCCAAACCCTGTCACCTACTAGTGTGTGAGTGGGGATGGTGGAGGGACCGGCACTGACAGAGAAGAGGAGAGGGGCTTTGGGTAAATTACTACATGAAACTAGCTAGTGCCTTAAATGAGTGGGGTCAGCTGAAAAACATTCAGGGCCTTCTGGTCCTGCCCCATGAAGGGGTCCCTAGAACCGCTGACCTGTAGCCGGGAACCCAGGGCCGAGCTCTGGGCCCCGGTACTCCCCTATTGTGTCGTCCACGGGAGCCAAAGCTCTCAGCCTCCCTCACCTCTGCGCCCGGCGCGGACCGCCCGGAGAGGCGCCCAGCTTCCTTCCCTCCGGGGCACTTTCGGGTCCCTAACAGCCCTTGTCCCCAATTCTTGTTCAAGTAGCTGCAGGCGGGGGAAAAGGCCAAGCCCCAGATTAGGAGCAGGTCAATTTTAATTCGAGGGTCGAGCCCCTGTATTCCTGGCTGGGGGGGAAAACAAACACCCATATTTATCTCCGCTTCCAATTCGCCTCCAGGCTCAGGGATGGGGAGGAGGCGTAGAGCGCGGACTGGGCCGGAGGAACAGATCGGGTGTCCCTGCCTTTTCCTCCTCTTTCATGTAACGCTCAGAGGGGAGGGGAGGGGGGTAATGGGGCTGCCGAAGGGTGAGTGGGTCAAGAAGGTTGGACCTGCTTGGCGAAGACCGCGATGTCCTCGTTGAAGGAGTCGGAGGAGCAGACGTCTCCGCCGGCCACTCCGGGTTCCCGGGGAGTGCAGGTCGCCAGCTCGCACTTCTCAAAGACCAGAGCTAACAGAGGAAACAACGGGTGCCTAACGGGCAGCGCCAAGCAGAGACACACACACGGAGACGGGGTGCAGAGGGGAAGGAGCAAGAACTGTAATCAACAAGTTTGGAGGGCTCGGATTCCTTCTTTAACACAACAGGCACGCATCACACTGGACAACCCTTCCTCAGCCAGCCGAGCCTGGGCCAGAAAGAGAAAGGAAAAACGGCCTGGCTCTTTCCCTCAGCTCAGGAGTCCCTCGAATCTGCTGGGAGAAGCCCCTGGACCCTTTAGCCCGCCAAGTAAAAAAGAGCCTCCTTTGGAACGTAATGAAACGTCCAAGAAGCTCAGGCAGTCTGGGGCCTGGAGTGCATCCAGACCCACTCCCCACGCTACAGAGGCCGCCGAACCAACCCCTGAGACCCAGCGCTGACCTCCCAAGAAAGCAACACTGTGTGAAATTTTTTAAAAAATTGCCTTGACCCCACATTTTAGTGGGCATTTCAGCCAAAGTCTTCACCTTCATACACACCAGAGGTGATATTTCCTTAAATCGGAGAGAGGGCTCTTCTAACCCCTCCACCTCCTTGCCCTATAAACTTGTTTGCTGTACTTCTAGTAAAGCCCGGGGTGGGGGCCAAAGTAACAGGAATCTTAAACACCCAAGAGCTGCCTTCCAAAGACACATCTCTCCATAGGCAAAAATAAGTAAGTCGAGTGTTAAAACTTGGAAGCTTGCGTGCGCGCCTGCCCTTTGTGTTCCTCCGGGCGGTTTAGCTCCACTCCGGGATGCTTGCGGCCTCTGGCTTCAGGCTCAATTGCTGTTGACGGACTGTCCCCTCCCCTCGGCATCCCGCAGCCTTCCCCACCTACCCTCAGCTGGGAGAGCCCGAGCGGTACGCGTTTGGACTGTGCATCCCCATCCCTCCCCGAGTGCTCTCAGATTATAAAATAATTTCCAGCCAGCTCCCTCACTCCCCCCAGGAGCCGCTTTTTGCAAGCAGCAGCCCCTTCCACCCGGCTGCACTTCAAGGTCTGCCCCCTTTATTTACAGAGAATTAAGAAGTGGGTGATTAGGACTTCCTGGCCGACAGAAGCAGCCCTGATCCCAGTTCAAGCTGTATTTAGTGACTCCCAGACTCTCGTTGGAAACACAAGAGAGAAAAAAAAGTTGCTCCTCATCAGCAGGAAACTTTCTCCTTCGTCAAGGCCTCTCTTAGGGTGCCTGGAAGGACCAGCTCTGCGTCCTTTGGCCAGGAATCTCGTCCTTGGGGAGAAGGCCTTGGCAAGATTCTGAAGACTCAGTCATTCCGGGTTGTGGGGTCCGGAGTGACAGGGCCTGGGGGGTGGAGGGAGCCATACCTTCTGGGGACTTACACCCAAGGGGCAGAAGAACAGGCTCCCTGCACTGTCCTTTCTTAAGGCAAGCGGTGCCCCCTTCTACAGGCAGAAGTTACTACCCACTTAGCCGTCCATCTCCTCAATCCCCCCCCAGAGACAAACACACACTCGAACTCACACTGACAAAAAGTACGCCGGGTCAGGGGTGGGGGTGGGGGTTACCCATAGATCGCGTCCTTGTCCCGCTTCAAAGCGTCGTTGACAGCGGATCCCATGCTGGCCGGCATGACATTGGGGTGCGGGGCGTGCGCGCCGTAGTGCTGCGTGGCGTGGAGCGGCGGCCCGTGGTTCAGGTGGTGAACCGGTGGGATCGGCCGCGGCGCGTGAGGGTCTCCGTACATGGAAGCAGGCACCCCTACTCCGTCCATCCCGCCGTAATGGGGCAGCTCATCGTACTGTCAGAGCCCGGCGAAGGGGAGAGGGGCGCAGGAGGTGAGAGAGAGCGAGGAAAGCGGAGGGGAAATAGAAAAAGAAGCAAGGAGAAAGAGCAAGAAGAGAAGTGGGAAAGGAATAGAGGTGAGAGAGGGAGAACAAGCCGAAGGGAAGACGAGAGAGAGGAGGGGGGAGGCAACAAGGAGGGGGGAGAAGAGAGAAGGGGAGAGAAGGGGAGAGAAGGGAAGGGAAGGGAGGGGAAGAGAAGAGAAGAGGAGAAAATAAAAATAAAAACAAAGTCAGAAAGGAGAAAAGTACCGAGCACGAGTTGAACACACAGAAACCAAACCAGCCGAAACGACAGAGTTGAAAGTTGGGGAAAACGTTTTTAAATTAAAAAATGGTAACGTCTGAACCATGAGCAGCACTTAGAGCAGGGAGAGGGGGCGGGAGGCCGGGGACCCAGGGGGTGCCGGGAGGTCCCGCTCAGGCCGGAGGCAGCAGAACCCCAGCGAGCCGACCGAGGGAGAAGTGGAGTCAGTGCGAGGAGGAAGCCCCGGATCCCACCCCCAACCCCCCTTCGCCTCCTCCAGAGGATCCAATAAATCAAAAGGCGAAATGAAACAAAATAAAGAGAAGAAAAACGTTAATAATCAGGACGAGAACGCCGAGGACGAGGGAAGACTGGGGCCAGCGCCTCCCCGGGGGCAGGGAGCTGAGGGTGGGGGTGGGGGGAATAACGTGAAAGTTACCAGAAACATTATTTAGCAGCTGATTCCCCGCGTCCTTGTCAATTTCAGAGACAAAACAAGCAGCCCAGGCTAGTCTAGGCGGCGGCGCAGCGGCTGCGGCAGCGCGGCCCCAGCGGCGGCCCCGGCGGCGGCTCCTACGCAGCCGGCGCCCGCCCAGAGCTGCGGGAGCAGCGGCGGCAGCGGCGGCGGCAGGAGAACCGGGGGAATCGCGCTGCTCGGGGTAAGAGCTGGAGCGAGGCGAAAGCGTGTAACAATTGCACACGCACACACACCACTCACACGCACTCGCCGCCCGCCCGCTCGCACAGCGCTGGAACACGCGCGTCCAGACACGCACACACGCACGCACACACACTCGCACACACGCAGAGGCACGGGGGGGAAAGAAGCCGATGAATAATTTTGCTGCTATTTTTTAAAATACTGGCCGCCATCATCAAGCAGCGAGCAGCAGCAGCAGCAGCGCTGAAGGGAGAGGAAGCATCGGGACAGGCCCCTCTTAGGAGAGGATTTATATCTAGGTAAGTGTTGGAGATTTAAACCTACCCTTTGCGCCATCAGTCTGCGCTCCAATAAACTCCTGGATGTGTCGTATATTTAATATCCCAGTCCGGATAAGAAAGTGATCTAGGCTGAAGATTCCTTTTTTTTTTTTTTT